>SRSM01000602.1:0-185695 GCA_019593545.1 Apocynum venetum | reverse complement strand
AAGAGGGGGGTGTGAATTAGGTTTTTATCCGATTTTTCAACCTAATTCAATAAAAACACCTCTTTGACAACAAATATCAAACACTTGGTGTGCTAGTTGTGTGAGAAATAATGTGTTCAAGTAAAATGCAGAAATTAGAGCAATGAACACAATGATTATAGTGGTTCGGTTATCCAACAAAACCTAATCCACTACCTTGAGTTACCTACTCAAGGATTTATCAAATCCCTTCACTAATCAAATAAATGAGATTACAAAAGAGGCTCACCCAATTCACCTTAGGGTTTTACAAATACCTCTCAAACCAATCAAGGCTCACTCAACCCTTGAGTTTTACAACACAACCTTGTATACAATAACCCACCACTCTCCTTAGTGAATCCTAACAAACAATCAATTCAAGGTTCACCCAAAGGTTTTACAAACAAACCTTGAATACAAAACAACCTACACAAGGCTCACCCTAACACTTAGGGTTTTATGCTACTTGCAACCTTGATACAATTACAATCAATAATAAAAGATAGAGAGTTTGATAGATATCACCTTAATGTGAAGATATATCAATTTGAATCACAATCACCTCTTTGAGTAATGGCTTGTCAAGATTGCTCAAAATACACCTTTGAATGTAAAAACCCTTCTTTAATGATTTTAACAAGATTGATGTTTAGAAAGGGTTTTGGAATGTTTCTAAGATGTTATAGGATCAAGATATACAATGTTTTTGCTCAAAAAATCTTCTTAGAAAGAATTCCAAAGGTTTTGGTATTTAAAGGTTTGTTCCAACGGTCAAAAAAGAAGCTGTTGGAAACCCACTCAGGAAGTGCGGTCGACCGCAAATCAGACTTGGTCGTCCGCACCATCATCCTCAAGTTCACTGGACAACCACCGGATGATGATTTTTCATCCTCCGGTCGACCGGACTTCACCTGCGGTCGACCTCACTTCACCTGCGGTCGACCTCATGGTCGTCCACAAGTTGGCAGATGAACAAATTTGACAGCACATGCATCCACAAGATAAACTAGCTTATGGACGATACCTGGACCACTTTAGGTCGACTGAAACATGTTCATTTGTGTATCAACAATACTCTAACACACAAATGATGATTTCAATCAACCATATAAGTTATGGTATCAATCCAACAAGAGTTTATGAACCATATAAGTTTTGAAATTACGATGCATGGTTTTCGAAATACCTAAACATATTTTAACATATAAAAACATTTGAAATAACGTTTAAGTTCATAGAGCAACCTTTAGAAACCATTACTCAATTAGAGGTAGAACTAGAGATATCAAAATATATAACTCTAAGACTATACCTCTAGTTCCTATCTAATCCAATAAAGCTAGTCTTCAAATCTTGATAGTCTTGACTTGTATACTTCCTTGAAGACTTGAAATCTTGTTGTTGCATGGATTAGATCATGAATCCAAAAACTCTATCACTTGTACAAATAAGACATTAGTCCTCATCAATGTTTGTCATTAATCAAAATTAAGACATTAAAAGCTTTAGGGCTTTCAATCTCCCCCTTTTTGATGATGACAAATATTGATGCAATGTGATAGGTAAAACAATTAAGTGCAAGGATTCAAAGTAAGAAGAGTTTATAGAATATGTATCAAACATTGTAAAATGCTCCCCCTTACAATATGCTAGGTATTTGTAAGATATCACATATAGCATATAGCCAATTAGTTTGATGATATCAAGAAATTGAATGAAACAATTTTCGAACAATTATTGGATCTCAAGATGAAAGATTCATTGTAAGTATATGAGATCACTTCCTAGCTTATATAGGCTTAAAGAAGCCTATTTTTCTACCAACCTCCGTATCCTCCTTCCTTCCAGATTTAAGAGCATATAGATAGACTATAAAACATTTATAAAGCTCCCCCTATCAATATGCATCAGTTTTGTAAAAAATTTGACAGAGTTTCCTTTGTAACTCTTATAAAATTCAATATCACAATACAAACTCAACAATGCAAAAGAGATGAGATATATCACACAAAATCACATATGAGGCCAACCCGGCGATTAACACACAATTCTCATTCTCCTTCATCTCAATATCTCAAAAACTTAGAAATACATAATTTTAAACCAAAGATAGCCATACTTAACCTTTAAAGTTATTTCTTCTTCTTTTTGATTTTGATGAACGTGATCGTCAAGTGCACTTCAAATACTTCAAGTTCCTCAAAATCTCTCCCTTTGTCATTTCTTCCCTTTTGTACATATTCTTGATTTTCCTCAAAAATTACTGAGCTTCAAGAATCTTTCTTTTGATGGTTTCTCCTCTTTGCATTAAATTCTCCCCTTTTGTTGTAAGTATTCTTGATCTCCATTTTCCTGCAAAATGTTAGTTTCCAAAGAATACAACACAAATATAACTCCTAAACATTTGCTATCAACACTTAGTTTTTCTCCCCCTTTGTCATCATTCAAAAAGAATGTGTATGAAGGATTAAAATAAGGTCAAAAGCATATAATAAGATCTCTCAATATACCAAGGAGTCATTATGGGGAAATAATCAAACCAATAAACTACATTACTTAAAAATATACGACAAGAAGAGATCATAATGTAGCAGAAAACATATGAAATAGTGCATTATAGATATAAAAAGAAAATGAAAGGTATAAAGATGATCCTCAAGTAGCCAAAGCTAGAGTGCGAGGCTTCGGAGCACAGACTTTAAACTGCAAAAATGATTATGTTGAAGAAGTGGTCTCTGGAATGATAATAGCTTCAACTGGTAGATCATCAATAGTAGTCACTACAGTGGTATCCTCTGAAATGATGGTGGAGGATGTATCAGCAGCAATAGATGGCTCAATACTACTTGATGACACAACAATAAGAGTAATAGGATTCTTTGTCATATATGTGGTCTTCTCATCAAAATGTGAAGAAATATCTATGTGGACTCCATATAATGCCTCAAGATGAGTAGATATATTGTCAACTTTGTGATGAAGAAACTTTACTCTTGATTTCATGTTGAACAACTTCTTCAAACACATCTTGGATTTTAGTATTAAACTTCTCAAAGATAATATCCATATTGTTTGAGAGATGCTCCAAATCATTCCACAAGACATCTTTTGTATGAGGAATAAAACCTATATTCCTCTTGCATCAAACATTTTCGTTCACTCAGTTTCTTTCTAATAGAAGTATCAAAAGGAGTTTCCTTTTCCTTTTTCCATTGATGTCTTCCCTTTCCTTATTCTTTCTCTGGTGGAAGTATCAAGTGATTAGCTTCTTCTTGACCAATTCCTTTCTCATGAATGCTCTTTCAAATAATAATGAGTACATTTTCACCCATCAATCTTGCGATTTCGGATAATGGCTTGTAGTAAATCTTCTTGAAGATATTTTCTTTCTCAACTCCCAATCATCATTGAAACATAAGTCATGCATTCTCTTGTATGCAACAAAATCACATTTATGAAGATATCTCATGTCAACAACCTCAAGTAAAGATATTTCAAAATGTTTGAACACTCTTGAAAGCAACCTTCCATAAAGTAGGCTCTTTGCTATTTTCTTAGCCTTCTTAACAAAGACGATATCCATAAGATAACCAAGATCTACTCATTTTCCTTTGAACATAATTAGCATAATAAACATGTGCAAATGAGTAATAGATGTCCTATGACCATCTATGAGTAAAAATATAGTAGTGCACATAAGACAAAGTATATTATGTTCAAGACTAAAAACAATAGATTCCCTTTTTGCAAAATTCACAAAGGATTCTTTATTTGTAAAAGCATATTCAAAATCTTGAATGGAGAAAGCATAATAATGGCAAATTTTGGTGAGTAAAAAAATGTAATCTCATCAATAGGAGCACTCAAAATATCATCCAAGTTATAGTAATTGAAATTTAAAACAATACCATATACTTTAGACACATAATATACAACTTGATATCCTTCAAGAATATTTTCTCTAGATTAGCATAGCATTGAAGTATATAGTCATAATACATAGGCTCATCATACACAATAATATTATATCATCCTTCCTTAGCAACATACTTCAAGATATTTTCAAAAAGGAAACTTACTAGAATAGATGGTACTTTCAAAAATCACATTTCAAAGCTCGAGATAGTCATAGAATCAAATTTAATACTCCTTACTTGTGAATAAGGTAGTGTTGTTCTTCTTCTTCTTTGGTACCATTTGAGATTTGGTTGAACCACCTTTTGATCCAATATATTTATCCTTGTTATTTCTTCTTTCGGACGATAGAATCAGTTTCTGCGGTTGACCGAACAATTTGATTGTTGTCGTCCGCAAGTTCTCTGCTTACTTTGCGGTCGACGAGTAGTAATCTGCGGTCGACCGGAAATTTGATATTGGTCGTCCGCAAGTCCTCTGTCTACTCTGCGGTCGATGGCTTGTACCATACGGTCGACCGAAGATTTTCTCGAGGTCTTCCGCAAGTCCACTGGACCATTCTTCGGATGATACTTCCGTAAGATGCGGTCGACCGCACCTTCTTCAGGTGTCATTTGAAATATCTTCTAAGCAACTTATAATCAACCAAGAATCGTTGTTTTGATAATTAAATGAGCTATACAATGACAAACTCATTAGCAATTGTATATAAACACTCAATAGCTTTCTAAAAATAGAACCTTTTCTCGGCCAATGGATAAACACATCAATTTTAATAACAAAGATCACTCAAATATAATATCAACAAAAATTTGAACAATTAAAATGTCATGCACTTTATTTTTTAAAAATAGTGTAGTGTCTACCATTCCTCTAGTCAATCCTTTTTCAATAAGAAAGATGCTAAGCCTTTCATACTAAGCTCTTGAAGCAAGTTTCAAACCATATAAAGCTTTTGAAAGTAATGTAAACATGATTTTCAAAAGATTCATGCACAAAATCAGGAGGTTGTTCAACATAAAATACCTATTGGATGTAACAAACTTAGAAAAGCACTTTTAACATCCATTTGAAATAATTTAAAACCTATAAAATATGCAAATGCAAGTAACATGTCTAATGGACTCTAATCATAGTAATTGGGGCAAAAAAATCTCATCATAATCAATGCCCTCTTCTTGATTATATCTTTGAGCAACAAGTGTAGCCATTATTTCTAGTGACAAAGCCATGATCAACAAGTATGCTTACTAAAAATCATTTTGTACCAATAATGATGGGATTTGAACGTTTAGGTACAAGTTCCCAAACTTTGCTCCTTTCAAATTGATTTAGCTCTTCATGGATGATAATGATCCAAAAATCATCACTAAAAGCCTCATCAATGTTCCTAGGTACTATATGAGACAATAATGCAAGATTATCAACACAATTTATAAAATGTCTTCTTGTTCTTACCCCTTCATTGGGATTACCAATGATTTGATCATTTGGATGATTATGGACGTATTTCCACTCCTTTGGAAGATCATGATTTGTCTCTCCTTCATGTGAGGTTGATTATTGAATGTCAATGATCTCTTCACTTTCATCTTAGGTATTGAATGATCTTCATTTGATTGAACAATATCTTTGTTCAGTTGACTCAATAGATAGCTCTTGAAAATCACCTTCATTCTCATCTCTTGGCAAGTAAATATTAGACTCATCAAATATAACATGAATAGCTTCATCAATAACCATAGTTCTTTTATTGTAAACACAAAAAGCTTTTCTATTTGAAGAGTAGCCAAGGAAGCATACCTTCATCGGATTTCTTGTCAAACTTACCAAGATTGTCTTTGACATTTAGAATAAACCATTTACAACCAAACACTTTAAAGTAGGAAATGGAAGGAGTTTTATCAAATATAAGCTCATAAGGGGTTTTATTAACAAAGGATATAAGAAGCACTTCTATTAACAATATAGCGAGAAGTATTCATAAATTCAACCCAAAAATATTTTCGCAAATAATTTTCACATAGTATGGAATATGCCATTTCTTGTAAAGTACGATTTTTCCTTTCATCAACACCATTTTGTTGAGGAACTTTTGCAATTGAAAAATTGTGAGATATATTATTCTATCACATAATTTTGGTAAAATACTATTGCAAAACTCTCTACCATTATCACTTCCAATGAAGATAAGTTTGCAACTAATGGTGTTTTGTACTTGTTTAAAGAGTTTGACAAAAGCTTCAAAAAAACTTCATCTTTACTCAACAAGAATATAATCCAAGTAAATCTATAAAAATCATCAACAGTCACATAGACATATAGTTTGCCACCAATTCACATGGTTCTCATAGCATCCAAATAAATCCATATGTACAAGTTCAAGAGGTTTTGAAGTAGACACATTTTCTTTGATTTGAAAGAACTCTTGACTTGTTTACATGCATCACAAATATGATCTTTCTCAAAATTAATGTTAGGCAAAAACTCTAACATACTGAAGTTTTGTAAAAATATGCAAAGTATATATGCTAATATGTCATAATTTACAATGACAAAGATATGCATCATCAACTTCCAAAGAAAGGCATATAACATTTTGTTCAACTAAATCATCAAAATAGATATCATACATATTTTCATTTCTTCACACTTGCAGATGATCATTCTTGAGCTTGCGGTCGACCAAAACGTTTCCTTGGATCGTCCGCAACCTTATTGTCCACTTAGTGGATGATCTATTTTTCCATGCGGTCGACCGAAACCTTCTCAAGGGTCGTCCGCAAGTTCACCAGAACTACCAGTCTTTACTTAAAGACAAAATCCACTTATATCATGATATTTATAGGATAATCAGTGTTTGTGAGAAAAGTTTGTAAGAGAATTATATCAAACAATATGACAAGACAACTCAATTATCACAATATGCAATTAACATGTTTCGTGAGGAAATAATTTAGCATGAAGAGCATATACAAAATACAAAAACCAATTAGAAAATTTATCAAGTATTTGTATTGAAAACACATTTCAACCACATATAGCATTATGATCTAATTTACAAAATTCATAATCAAGAAATTCTTACTAAAGATTCAATCTCAAAAGAATGAATTTCTTCATGACCTTCATGAAGAACATTGTACCTTAGTATAGCATATTTGATCATGTGGATTGAGCAAATTCTCTTGACATGTTGTATTGCTCCTTCATGATCAACATATTGAGTTACCTACAAAGAAGATGAAACTTTTGGTATCCAAGTGGCTTTGGATCCATGAGAATTAGTCGAATTTGTTTTGACAATCCAAATACTTTTTGCACCATTCTCGATTTTCTTCTTGGCATAACATATATTAACCTTATGGCCATACTTACCACAATAGGTACAACATATTCTTGATGACATATGAGTATGTGTGTGATGTGTATGATGTACTTTATGATGCAAATATGAGATATTCTTGTGTGATATATTTTTGTGTATATGCAAGGCATCATCATGTGTATCAATAAAACCAATACCTCTCTTATCATTAGAGAATCTTTGAGCACCAAGTAATTTATTTAAATTATCTCTACCACATGTGAGTTTATGTAAGCTAACACTTAAATCATCTATTCTCAACTTCATAGCATCATAGTCACTCATCATGTCATTCAATTTCTTGTTTCTAATAACAAGATCATTATTAGCATTTTCAAGAAATTTGACCTTATCACATAGACCAATAATATTTTCATCAAGAGTCACTTTGGAAGAAAGCAATAAAGCATTTTCATCAAGTAATTTAGCATTTGCCAATAACAAATTCTCAACTTGACATTTCAAGAATTTATTCTTCTTGATGACTTTCTTCATTTCATAATAGAGATTAGCAACAAATTCATCTTGATCAAATATATCACAATTATCATTGCAATCATTTTCACTAATGTGTAAAGTTTGTGAGGTAGAAGTACTTACTTCATCTTCAAGAGCCATAAGACAAGTGTTTGCAACCTTGGATTGATCGTTTTCTTCATTTTCACTTTCTTCTTGATTGGATGTGCATGTCAATCCTTCATGTGCAACTTCAAGTAATCTCCACATTTCATATGCGGAACTACAACCACATACTCTATTGTATTCATCTAAATCAAGAGCACAACAAAGAATATTCATAGCAATAAAGTTTGAAGTCATTTTCTTTTATCCTCTTCATCAAACTCATTAAGAGTTTTCTCAACACTTCTTCCCTTTATAATCTTAGATGGAACATAAGGACCATTTATAACAATATTCCATAAATCAAAATCAATGGAGGAAATATAAATATGAATTCTATCTTTCCATAAAGTGTAGTTATAGCCATTCAACAAAGGTGGTCTACTAGTAGAGTAACCCTCACTTATGATATTGTTGTCTATATGAGCCATAAGATCTTTACTTCTAGGTGATTAAACCTTAAACAAGAAGACCTGCTCTGATACCAATTGAAAAACCTAAGAGGGGGGGGTGAATTAGGTTTTTATCCGATTTTTCAACCTAATTCAATAAAACACCTCTTTGACAACAAATATCAAACACTTGGTGTGCTAGTTGTGTGAGAAATAATGTGTTCAAGTAAAATGCAGAAATTAGAGCAATGAACACAATGATTTATAGTGGTTCGGTTTATCCAACAAAACCTAATCCACTACCTTGAGTTACCTACTCAAGGATTTATCAAATCCCTTCACTAATCAAATAAATGAGATTACAAAAGAGGCTCACCCAATTCACCTTAGGGTTTTACAAATAACCTCTCAAACCAATCAAGGCTCACTCAACCCTTGAGTTTTACAACACAACCTTGATTATACAATAATCCCACCACTCTCCTTAGTGAATCCTAACACAACAATTCAATTCAAGGTTCACCCAAAGGTTTTACAAACAAACCTTGAATACAAAACAACCTATACAAGGCTCACCCTAACACTTAGGGTTTTATGCTACTTGCAACCTTGATACAATTACAATCAATAATAATAAGAGAGAGTTTGATAGATATCACCTTAATGTGAAGATATATCAATTTGAATCACAATCACCTCTTTGAGTAATGGCTTGTCAAGATTGCTCAAAATACACCTTTGAATGTAAAAACCCTTCTTTAATGATTTTAACAAGATTGATGTTTAGAAAGGGTTTTGGAATGTTTCTAAGATGTTATAGGATCAAGATATACAATGTTTTTGCTCAAAAAATCTTCTTAGAAAGAATTCCAAAGGTTTTGGTATTTAAAGGTTTGTTTCCAACGGTCAAAAAAGAAGCTGTTGGAAACCCACTCAGGAAGTGCGGTCGACCGCAAATCAGACTTGGTCGTCCGCACCATCATCCTCAAGTTCACTGGACAACCACCGGATGATGATTTTTCATCCTCCGGTCGACCGGACTTCACCTGCGGTCGACCTCATGGTCGTCCACAAGTTGGCAGATGAACAAATTTGACAGCACATGCATCCACAAGATAAACTAACTTATGGACGATACCTGGACCACTTTAGGTCGACTGAAACATGTTCATTTGTGTATCAACAATACTCTAACACACAAATGATGATTTCAATCAACCATATAAGTTATGGTATCAATCCAACAAGAGTTTATGAACCATATAAGTTTTGAAATCAAGATGCATGGTTTTCGAAATACCAAAACATATTTTAACATAAAAAACATTTTGAAATAACGTTTTAAGTTCATAGAGCAACCTTTAGAAACCATTACTCAATTAGAGGTAGAACTAGAGATATCAAAATATATAACTCTAAGACTATACCTCTAGTTCCTATCTAATCCAATAAAAGCTAGTCTTCAAATCTTGACTTGTATACTTCCTTGAAGACTTGAAATCTTGTTGTTGCATGGATTAGATCATGAATCCAAAAACTCTATCACTTGTACAAATAAGACATTAGTCCTCATCAATGTTTGTCATTAATCAAAATTAAGACATTAAAAGCTTTAGGGCTTTCAATCTCCCCCTTTTTGATGATGACAAATATTGATGCAATGTGATAGGTAAAACAATTAAGTGCAAGGATTCAAAGTAAGAAAGAGTTTATAGAATATGTATCAAACATTGTAAAATGCTCCCCCTTACAATATGCTAGGTATTTGTAAGATATCACATATAGCATATAGCCAATTAGTTTGATGATATCAAGAAATTGAATGAAACAATTTTCGAACAATTATAGGATCTCAAGATGAAAAGATTCATTGTAAGTATATGAGATCACTTCCTAGCTTATATAGGCTTAAAGAAGCCTATTTTTCCACGAACCTCCGTATCCTCCTTCCTTCCAGATTTAAAAAGCATTTATAATACAATTATAAAGCTCCCCCTATCAATATGCATGAGTTTTGTAAAATTTTTGATAGAGTTTCCTTTGTAACTCTTATAACTCCAATATCACAATACAAACTCAACAATGCAAAAGAGATGAGATATATCACATAAAATCACACAAATGGCCAACCCGGCGATCAACACCCAATTCTCATTCTCCTTCATTCTCAATATCTCAAAAACTTAGAAATACATAAATTTTAAACCAAGGATAGCCATACTTAACCTCTTAAAGGTATTTCCTCTTCTTCTTGGTTTTGATGAACGTGATCGTCAAGTGCAATTCAAATACTTCAAGTTCCTCAAATTCTCCCCTTTTGTTATTTCTTCCCTTTTGTACATATTCTTGATTTTCCTCAAAAATTACTGAGCTTCAAGAATCTTTCTTTTGATGGTTTCTCCTCTTTGCATTAAATTCTCCCCTTTTGTTGTAAGTGTTCTTGATCTCCATTTTCCTGCAAAATGTTAGTTTCCAAAAGAATACAACACAGATATAACTCCTAAACATTTGCTATCAACACTTAGTTTTTCTCCCCCTTTGTCATCATTCAAAAAGAATGTGTATGAAGGATTAAAATAAGGTCAAAAGCATATAATAAGATCTTTCAATATACCAAGGAGTCATTATGGGGAAATAATCAAACCAATAAACTACATTACTTAAAAATATACGACAAGAAGAGATTCATAATGTAGCAGAAAACATATGGAAATAGTGCATTATAGATATAAAAAGAAAATGAAAGGTATAAAATGATCCTCACGTAGCCAAAGCTAGAGTGCGAGGCTTGGGAGCACAGACTTTAAACTGCAAAAATGATTATGTAGAAGAAGTGGTCTCTGGAATGATAATAGCTTCAACTGGTAGATCATCAATAGTAGTCACTACAGTGGTATCCTCTGAAATGATGGTGGAGGATGTATCAGCAGAAATAGATGGCTCAATACTACTTGATGACACAACAATAAGAGTAATAGGATTCTTTGTCATATATGTGGTCTTCTCATCAAAATGTGAAGAAATATCTATGTGGACTCCATATAATGCCTCAAGATGAGTAGATATATTGTCAACTTTGTGATGAAGAAACTTTACTCTTGATTTCATGTTGAACAACTTCTTCAAACACATCTTGGATTTTAGTATTAAACTTCTCAAAGATAATATCCATATTGTTTGAGAGATGCTCCAAATCATTCCACAAGACATCTTTTGTATGAGGAATAAAACCTATATTCCTCTTGCATCAAACATTTTCGTTCACTCAGTTTCTTTCTAATAGAAGTATCAAAAGGAGTTTCCTTTTCCTTTTTCCATTGATGTCTTCCCTTTCCTTATTCTTTCTCTGGTGGAAGTATCAAGTGATTAGCTTCTTCTTGACCAATTCCTTTCTCATGAATGCTCTTTCAAATAATAATGAGTGCATTTTCACCCATCAATCTTGCAATTTCGGATATGGCTTGTAGTAAATCTTCTTGAAATATTTTCTTTCTCAACTCCCAATCATCATTGAAACATAAGTCATGCATTCTCTTGTATGCAACAAAATCACATTTATGAAGATATCTCATGTCAACAACCTCAAGTAAAGATATTTCAAAATGTTTGAACTCTCTTTAAAGCAACCTTCCATAAAGTAGGCTCTTTGCTATTTTCTTAGCCTTCTTAACAAAGAACGATATCCATAAGATAACCAAGATCTACTCATTTTCCTTTGAACATAATTAGCATAATAAACATGTGCAAATGAGTAATAGATTAGTAGTGCACATAAGACAAAGTATATTATGTTCAAGACTAAAAACAATAGATTCCCTTTTTGCAAAATTCACAAAGGATTCTTTATTTGTAAAAGCATATTCAAAATCTTGAATGGAGAAAGCATAATAATGGCAAATTTGGTGAGAAAAAAAATGTAATCTCATCAATAGGAGCACTCATAATATCATCCAAGTTATACTGATTGAAATTTAAAACAATACCACATACTTTAGACACATAATATACAACTTGATATCCTTCCTTAGCATAATAACAATACCATATACTCAGAATATTTTTCTCTAGATTAGCATAGCATTGAAGTATATAGTTATAGTACATAGGCTCATCATGCACAATAATATCATATCATCCTTCCTTAGCAAAATACTTCAAGATATTTTCAAAAGGAAACTTACTAGAATAGATGGTACTTTCAAGAATCACATTTCAAAACTCGAGATAGACTATAGAATCAAATTTAATACTCCTTACTTGTGAATAAGGTAGTATTGTTCTTCTTCTTCTTTGGTACCATTTGAGATTTGGTTGAACCACCTTTTGATCCAATATGTTTATCCCTTGTTATTTCTTCTTTCGGACGATAGAATCAGTTTCTCCGGTTGACCAAACAATTTGATTGTTGTCGTCCGCAAGTTCTCTGCTTACTTTGCGGTCGATGAGTAGTAGTAATCTGCGGTCGACCGGAAATTTGATATTGGTCGTCCGCAAGTCCTCTGTCTACTCTGCGGTCGATGGCTTGTACCATACGGTCGACCGAAGATTTTCTCGAGGTCTTCCGCAAGTCCACTGGCCATTCTTCGGATGATACTCCCGTAAGATGCGGTCGACCGCACCTTCTTCAGGTGTCATTTGAAATATCTTCTAAGCAACTTATAATCAACCAAGAATCGTTGTTTTGATAATTAAATGAGCTATACAATGACAAACTCATTAGCAATTGTATATAAACACTCAATAGCTTTCTAAAAATAGAACCTTTTCTCGGCCAATGGATAAACACATCAATTTTAATAACAAAGATCACTCAAATATAATATCAACAAAAATTTGAACAATTAAAATGTCATGCACTTTATTTTTTAAAAATAGTGTAGTGTCTACCATTCATCTAGTCAATCCTTTTTCAATAAGAAAGATGCTAAGCCTTTCATACTAAGCTCTTGAAGCATGTTTCAAAGCATATAAAGCTTTTGAAAGTATGTAAACATGATTTTCAAAAGATTCATGCACAAAATCAGGAGGTTGTTCAACATAAAATACCTATTGGATGTAACAAATATAGAAATGCATTCTTAACATCCATTTAAAATAATTTAAAACCTATAAAATATGCAAATGCAGGTAATATTCTAATGGACTCTAACATAGTAATTGGGGCAAAAAATCTCATCATAATCAATGCCCTCTTCTTGATTATATCTTTGAGCAACAAGTGTAGCCTTATTTCTAGTGACAAAGCCATGATCAACAAGTATGCTACTAAAAATTCATTTTGTACCAATAATGATGTGATTTGAAGGTTTAGGTACAAGTTCCCAAACTTTGCTCCTTTCAAATTGATTTAGCTCTTCATGGATGATAATGATTCAAAAATCATCACTAAAAGCCTCATCAATGTTCCTAGGTACTATATGAGACAATAATGCAAGATTATCAACACAATTTATAAAATGTCTTCTTGTTCTTACCCCTTCATTGGGATTACCAATGATTTGATCATTTGGATGATTATGGACGTATTTCCACTCCTTTGGAAGATCATGATTTGTCTCTCCTTCATGTGAGGTTGATTATTGAATGTCAATGATCTCTTCACTTTCATCCTTAGGTATTGAATGATCTTCATTTGATTGAACAATATCTTTGTTCGTTGACTCAATAGATAGCTCTTGAAAATCACCTTCATTCTCATCTCTTGGCAAGTAAATGTTAGACTCATCAAATATAACATGAATAGCTTCATCAATAACCATAGTTCTTTTATTGTAAACACAAAAAGCTTTTCTATTTGAAGAGTAGCCAAGGAACATACCTTCATCGGATTTCTTGTCAAACTTACCAAGATTGTCTTTGACATTTAGAATAAACCATTTACAACCAAACACTTTAAAGTGGGAAATGGAAGGAGTTTTGTCAAATATAAACTCATAAGGGGTTTTATTAACAAAGGCATATAAGAAGCACTCTATTAACAATATAGCGAGAAGTATTCATAAATTTAACCCAAAAATATTTTTGCAAATAATTTTCACATAGTATGGAATATGCCATTTCTTGTAAAGTACGATTTTTCCTTTCATCAACACCATTTTGTTGAGGAACTTTTGCAATTGAAAAATTGTGAGATAAATCATTCTCATCACATAATTTTGTAAAAATACTATTGCAAAACTCTCTACCATTATCACTTCCAATGAAGATAAATTTGCAACTAATGGTGTTTTGTACTTGTTTAAAGAGTTTGACAAAAGCTTCAAAAAAACTTCATCTTTACTCAACAAGAATAATATCCAAGTAAATCTATAAAAATCATCAACAGTCACATAGACATATAGTTTGCCACCAATTCACATGGTTCTCATAGCATCAAATAAATCCATATGTACAAGTTCAAGAGGTTTTGAAGTAGACACATTTTCTTTGATTTGAAAGAACTCTTGACTTGTTTACATGCATCACAAATATGATCTTTCTCAAAATTAATGTTAGGCAAAACTCTAACATACTGAAGTTTTGTAAAAATATGCAAAGTATATATGCTAATATGTCATAATTTACAATGACAAAGATATGCATCATCAACTTCCAAAGAAAGGCATATAACATTTTGTTCAACTAAATCATCAAAATAGATATCATACATATTTTCATTTCTTCACACTTGCAGATGATCATTCTTGAGCTTGCGGTCGACCAAAACGTTTCCTTGGATCGTCCGCAACCTTATTGTCCACTTAGTGGATGATCTATTTTTCCATGCGGTCGACCGAAACCTTCTCAAGGGTCGTCCGCAAGTTCACCAGAACTACCAGTCTTTACTTAAAGACAAAATCCACTTATATCATGATATTTATAGGATAATCAGTGTTTGTGAGAAAAGTTTGTAAGAGAATTATATCAAACAATATGACAAGACAACTCAATTATCACAATATGCAATTAACATGTTTCGTGAGGAAATAATTTAGCATGAAGAGCATATACAAAATACAAAAACCAATTAGAAAATTTATCAAGTATTTGTATTGAAAACACATTTCAACCACATATAGCATTATGATCTAATTTACAAAATTCATAATCAAGAAATTCTTACTAAAGATTCAATCTCAAAAGAATGAATTTCTTCATGACCTTCATGAAGAACATTGTACCTTAGTATAGCATATTTGATCATGTGGATTGAGCAAATTCTCTTGACATGTTGTATTTCTCCTTCATGATCAACATATATATTGAGTTACCTACAAAGAAGATGAAACTTTTGGTATCCAAGTGGCTTTGGATCCATGAAAATTAGTCGAATTTGTTTTGACAATCCAAATACTTTTTGCACCATTCTCGATTTTCTTCTTGGCATAACATATATTAACCTTATGGCCATACTTACCACAATAGGTACAACATATTCTTGATGACATATGAGTATGTGTGTGATGTACTTTATGATGCAAATATGAGATATTCTTGTGTGATATATTTTTGTGTATATGCAAGGCATCATCATGTGTATCAATAAAACCAATACCTCTCTTATCATTAGAGAATCTTTGAGCACCAAGTAATTTATTTAAATTATCTCTACCACATGTGAGTTTATGTAAGCTAACACTTAAATCATCTATTCTCAACTTCATAGCATCATAGTCACTCATCATGTCATTCAATTTCTTGTTTCTAATAACAAGATCATTATTAGCATTTTCAAGAAATTTGACCTTATCACATAGACCAATAATATTTTCATCAAGAGTCACTTTGGAAGAAAGCAATAAAGCATTTTCATCAAGTAATTTAGCATTTGCCAATAACAAATTCTCAACTTGACATTTCAAGAATTTATTCTTCTTGATGACTTTCTTCATTTCATAATAGAGATTAGCAACAAATTCATCTTGATCAAATATATCACAATTATCATTGCAATCATTTTCACTAATGTGTAAAGTTTGTGAGGTAGAAGTACTTACTTCATCTTCAAGAGCCATAAGACAAGTGTTTGCAACCTTGGATTGATCGTTTTCTTCATTTTCACTTTCTTCTTGATTGGATGTGCATGTCAATCCTTCATGTGCAACTTCAAGTAATCTCCACATTTCATATGCGGAACTACAACCACATACTCTATTGTATTCATCTAAATCAAGAGCACAACAAAGAATATTCATAGCAATAAAGTTTGAAGTCATTTTCTTTTTATCCTCTTCATCAAACTCATTAAGAGTTTTCTCAACACTTCTTCCCTTTATAATCTTAGATGGAACATAAGGACCATTTATAACAATATTCCATAAATCAAAATCAATGGAGGAAATATAAATATGAATTCTATCTTTCCATAAAGTGTAGTTATAGCCATTCAACAAAGGTGGTCTACTAGTAGAGTAACCCTCACTTATGATATTGTTGTCTATATGAGCCATAAGATCTTTACTTCTAGGTGATTAAACCTTAAACAAGAAGACCTGCTCTGATACCAATTGAAAAACCTAAGAGGGGGGGTGAATTAGGTTTTTATCCGATTTTTCAACCTAATTCAATAAAACACCTCTTTGACAACAAATATCAAACACTTGGTGTGCTAGTTGTGTGAGAAATAATGTGTTCAAGTAAAATGCAGAAATTAGAGCAATGAACACAATGATTTATAGTGGTTCGGTTTATCCAACAAAACCTAATCCACTACCTTGAGTTACCTACTCAAGGATTTATCAAATCCCTTCACTAATCAAATAAATGAGATTACAAAAGAGGCTCACCCAATTCACCTTAGGGTTTTACAAATAACCTCTCAAACCAATCAAGGCTCACTCAACCCTTGAGTTTTACAACACAACCTTGATTATACAATAATCCCACCACTCTCCTTAGTGAATCCTAACACAACAATTCAATTCAAGGTTCACCCAAAGGTTTTACAAACAAACCTTGAATACAAAACAACCTATACAAGGCTCACCCTAACACTTAGGGTTTTATGCTACTTGCAACCTTGATACAATTACAATCAATAATAATAAGAGAGAGTTTGATAGATATCACCTTAATGTGAAGATATATCAATTTGAATCACAATCACCTCTTTGAGTAATGGCTTGTCAAGATTGCTCAAAATACACCTTTGAATGTAAAAACCCTTCTTTAATGATTTTAACAAGATTGATGTTTAGAAAGGGTTTTGGAATGTTTCTAAGATGTTATAGGATCAAGATATACAATGTTTTTGCTCAAAAAATCTTCTCAGAAAGAATTCCAAAGGTTTTGGTATTTAAAGGTTTGTTTCCAACGGTCAAAAAAGAAGCTGTTGGAAACCCACTCAGGAAGTGCGGTCGACCGCAAATCAGACTTGGTCGTCCGCACCATCATCCTCAAGCTCACTGGACAACCACCGGATGATGATTTTTCATCCTCCGGTCGACCGGACTTCACCTGCGGTCGACCTCATGGTCGTCCACAAGTTGGCAGATGAACAAATTTGACAGCACATGCATCCACAAGATAAACTAACTTATGGACGATACCTGGACCACTTTAGGTCGACTGAAACATGTTCATTTGTGTATCAACAATACTCTAACACACAAATGATGATTTCAATCAACCATATAAGTTATGGTATCAATCCAACAAGAGTTTATGAACCATATAAGTTTTGAAATCAAGATGCATGGTTTTCGAAATACCAAAACATATTTTAACATAAAAAACATTTTGAAATAACGTTTTAAGTTCATAGAGCAACCTTTAGAAACCATTACTCAATTAGAGGTAGAACTAGAGATATCAAAATATATAACTCTAAGACTATACCTCTAGTTCCTATCTAATCCAATAAAAGCTAGTCTTCAAATCTTGATAGTCTTGACTTGTATACTTCCTTGAAGACTTGAAATCTTGTTGTTGCATGGATTAGATCATGAATCCAAAAACTCTATCACTTGTACAAATAAGACATTAGTCCTCATCAATGTTTGTCATTAATCAAAATTAAGACATTAAAAGCTTTAGGGCTTTCAATCTCCCCCTTTTTGATGATGACAAATATTGATGCAATGTGATAGGTAAAACAATTAAGTGCAAGGATTCAAAGTAAGAAAGAGTTTATAGAATATGTATCAAACATTGTAAAATGCTCCCCCTTACAATATGCTAGGTATTTGTAAGATATCACATATAGCATATAGCCAATTAGTTTGATGATATCAAGAAATTGAATGAAACAATTTTCGAACAATTATAGGATCTCAAGATGAAAAGATTCATTGTAAGTATATGAGATCACTTCCTAGCTTATATAGGCTTAAAGAAGCCTATTTTTCCACGAACCTCCGTATCCTCCTTCCTTCCAGATTTAAAAACATTTATAATACAATTATAAAGCTCCCCCTATCAATATGCATGAGTTTTGTAAAATTTTTGATAGAGTTTCCTTTGTAACTCTTATAACTCCAATATCACAATACAAACTCAACAATGCAAAAGAGATGAGATATATCACATAAAATCACACAAATGGCCAACCCGGCGATCAACACCCAATTCTCATTCTCCTTCATTCTCAATATCTCAAAAACTTAGAAATACATAAATTTTAAACCAAGGATAGCCATACTTAACCTCTTAAAGGTATTTCCTCTTCTTCTTGGTTTTGATGAACGTGATCGTCAAGTGCAATTCAAATACTTCAAGTTCCTCAAATTCTCCCCTTTTGTTATTTCTTCCCTTTTGTACATATTCTTGATTTTCCTCAAAAATTACTGAGCTTCAAGAATCTTTCTTTTGATGGTTTCTCCTCTTTGCATTAAATTCTCCCCTTTTGTTGTAAGTGTTCTTGATCTCCATTTTCCTGCAAAATGTTAGTTTCCAAAAGAATACAACACAGATATAACTCCTAAACATTTGCTATCAACACTTAGTTTTTCTCCCCCTTTGTCATCATTCAAAAAGAATGTGTATGAAGGATTAAAATAAGGTCAAAAGCATATAATAAGATCTTTCAATATACCAAGGAGTCATTATGGGGAAATAATCAAACCAATAAACTACATTACTTAAAAATATACGACAAGAAGAGATTATAATGTAGCAGAAAACATATGGAAATAGTGCATTATAGATATAAAAAGAAAATGAAAGGTATAAAAATGATCCTCACGTAGCAAAAGCTAGAGTGCGAGGCTTGGGAGCACAGACTTTAAACTGCAAAAATGATTATGTAGAAGAAGTGGTCTCTGGAATGATAATAGCTTCAACTGGTAGATCATCAATAGTAGTCACTACAGTGGTATCCTCTGAAATGATGGTGGAGGATGTATCAGCAGAAATAGATGGCTCAATACTACTTGATGACACAACAATAAGAGTAATAGGATTCTTTGTCATATATGTGGTCTTCTCATCAAAATGTGAAGAAATATCTATGTGGACTCCATATAATGCCTCAAGATGAGTAGATATATTGTCAACTTTGTGATGAAGAAACTTTACTCTTGATTTCATGTTGAACAACTTCTTCAAACACATCTTGGATTTTAGTATTAAACTTCTCAAAGATAATATCCATATTGTTTGAGAGATGCTCCAAATCATTCCACAAGACATCTTTTGTATGAGGAATAAAACCTATATTCCTCTTGCATCAAACATTTTCGTTCACTCAGTTTCTTTCTAATAGAAGTATCAAAAGGAGTTTCCTTTTCCTTTTTCCATTGATGTCTTCCCTTTCCTTATTCTTTCTCTGGTGGAAGTATCAAGTGATTAGCTTCTTCTTGACCAATTCCTTTCTCATGAATGCTCTTTCAAATAATAATGAGTGCATTTTCACCCATAAATCTTGCAATTTCGGATATGGCTTGTAGTAAATCTTCTTGAAATATTTTCTTTCTCAACTCCCAATCATCATTGAAACATAAGTCATGCATTCTCTTGTATGCAACAAAATCACATTTATGAAGATATCTCATGTCAACAACCTCAAGTAAAGATATTTCAAAATGTTTGAACTCTCTTTAAAGCAACCTTCCATAAAGTAGGCTCTTTGCTATTTTCTTAGCCTTCTTAACAAAGAACGATATCCATAAGATAACCAAGATCTACTCATTTTCCTTTGAACATAATTAGCATAATAAACATGTGCAAATGAGTAATAGATTAGTAGTGCACATAAGACAAAGTATATTATGTTCAAGACTAAAAACAATAGATTCCCTTTTTGCAAAATTCACAAAGGATTCTTTATTTGTAAAAGCATATTCAAAATCTTGAATGGAGAAAGCATAATAATGGCAAATTTGGTGAGAAAAAAAATGTAATCTCATCAATAGGAGCACTCATAATATCATCCAAGTTATACTGATTGAAATTTAAAACAATACCACATACTTTAGACACATAATATACAACTTGATATCCTTCCTTAGCATAATAACAATACCATATACTCAGAATATTTTTCTCTAGATTAGCATAGCATTGAAGTATATAGTTATAGTACATAGGCTCATCATGCACAATAATATCATATCATCCTTCCTTAGCAAAATACTTCAAGATATTTTCAAAAAGGAAACTTACTAGAATAGATGGTACTTTCAAGAATCACATTTCAAAACTCGAGATAGACTATAGAATCAAATTTAATACTCCTTACTTGTGAATAAGGTAGTATTGTTCTTCTTCTTCTTTGGTACCATTTGAGATTTGGTTGAACCACCTTTTGATCCAATATGTTTATCCCTTGTTATTTCTTCTTTCGGACGATAGAATCAGTTTCTCCGGTTGACCAAACAATTTGATTGTTGTCGTCCGCAAGTTCTCTGCTTACTTTGCGGTCGATGAGTAGTAGTAATCTGCGGTCGACCGGAAATTTGATATTGGTCGTCCGCAAGTCCTCTGTCTACTCTGCGGTCGATGGCTTGTACCATACGGTCGACCGAAGATTTTCTCGAGGTCTTCCGCAAGTCCACTGGCCATTCTTCGGATGATACTCCCGTAAGATGCGGTCGACCGCACCTTCTTCAGGTGTCATTTGAAATATCTTCTAAGCAACTTATAATCAACCAAGAATCGTTGTTTTGATAATTAAATGAGCTATACAATGACAAACTCATTAGCAATTGCATATAAACACTCAATAGCTTTCTAAAAATAGAACCTTTTCTCGGCCAATGGATAAACACATCAATTTTAATAACAAAGATCACTCAAATATAATATCAACAAAAATTTGAACAATTAAAATGTCATGCACTTTATTTTTTAAAAATAGTGTAGTGTCTACCATTCATCTAGTCAATCCTTTTTCAATAAGAAAGATGCTAAGCCTTTCATACTAAGCTCTTGAAGCATGTTTCAAAGCATATAAAGCTTTTGAAAGTATGTAAACATGATTTTCAAAAGATTCATGCACAAAATCAGGAGGTTGTTCAACATAAAATACCTATTGGATGTAACAAATATAGAAATGCATTCTTAACATCCATTTAAAATAATTTAAAACCTATAAAATATGCAAATGCAGGTAATATTCTAATGGACTCTAACATAGTAATTGGGGCAAAAATCTCATCATAATCAATGCCCTCTTCTTGATTATATCTTTGAGCAACAAGTGTAGCCTTATTTCTAGTGACAAAGCCATGATCAACAAGTATGCTACTAAAAATTCATTTTGTACCAATAATGATGTGATTTGAAGGTTTAGGTACAAGTTCCCAAACTTTGCTCCTTTCAAATTGATTTAGCTCTTCATGGATGATAATGATTCAAAAATCATCACTAAAAGCCTCATCAATGTTCCTAGGTACTATATGAGACAATAATGCAAGATTATCAACACAATTTATAAAATGTCTTCTTGTTCTTACCCCTTCATTGGGATTACCAATGATTTGATCATTTGGATGATTATGGACGTATTTCCACTCCTTTGGAAGATCATGATTTGTCTCTCCTTCATGTGAGGTTGATTATTGAATGTCAATGATCTCTTCACTTTCATCCTTAGGTATTGAATGATCTTCATTTGATTGAACAATATCTTTGTTCGTTGACTCAATAGATAGCTCTTGAAAATCACCTTCATTCTCATCTCTTGGCAAGTAAATGTTAGACTCATCAAATATAACATGAATAGCTTCATCAATAACCATAGTTCTTTTATTGTAAACACAAAAAGCTTTTCTATTTGAAGAGTAGCCAAGGAACATACCTTCATCGGATTTCTTGTCAAACTTACCAAGATTGTCTTTGACATTTAGAATAAACCATTTACAACCAAACACTTTAAAGTGGGAAATGGAAGGAGTTTTGTCAAATATAAACTCATAAGGGGTTTTATTAACAAAGCATATAAGAAGCACTCTATTAACAATATAGCGAGAAGTATTCAAAAATTTAACCCAAAAATATTTTTGCAAATAATTTTCACATAGTATGGAATATGCCATTTCTTGTAAAGTACGATTTTTCCTTTCATCAACACCATTTTGTTGAGGAACTTTTGCAATTGAAAAATTGTGAGATAAATCATTCTCATCACATAATTTTGTAAAAATACTATTGCAAAACTCTCTACCATTATCACTTCCAATGAAGATAAATTTGCAACTAATGGTGTTTTGTACTTGTTTAAAGAGTTTGACAAAAGCTTCAAAAAAAACTTCATCTTTACTCAACAAGAATAATATCCAAGTAAATCTATAAAAATCATCAACAGTCACATAGACATATAGTTTGCCACCAATTCACATGGTTCTCATAGCATCAAATAAATCCATATGTACAAGTTCAAGAGGTTTTGAAGTAGACACATTTTCTTTGATTTGAAAGAACTCTTGACTTGTTTACATGCATCACAAATATGATCTTTCTCAAAATTAATGTTAGGCAAAAACTCTAACATACTGAAGTTTTGTAAAAATATGCAAAGTATATATGCTAATATGTCATAATTTACAATGACAAAGATATGCATCATCAACTTCCAAAGAAAGGCATATAACATTTTGTTCAACTAAATCATCAAAATAGATATCATACATATTTTCATTTCTTCACACTTGCAGATGATCATTCTTGAGCTTGCGGTCGACCAAAACGTTTCCTTGGATCGTCCGCAACCTTATTGTCCACTTAGTGGATGATCTATTTTTCCATGCGGTCGACCGAAACCTTCTCAAGGGTCGTCCGCAAGTTCACCAGAACTACCAGTCTTTACTTAAAGACAAAATCCACTTATATCATGATATTTATAGGATAATCAGTGTTTGTGAGAAAAGTTTGTAAGAGAATTATATCAAACAATATGACAAGACAACTCAATTATCACAATATGCAATTAACATGTTTCGTGAGGAAATAATTTAGCATGAAGAGCATATACAAAATACAAAAACCAATTAGAAAATTTATCAAGTATTTGTATTGAAAACACATTTCAACCACATATAGCATTATGATCTAATTTACAAAATTCATAATCAAGAAATTCTTACTAAAGATTCAATCTCAAAAGAATGAATTTCTTCATGACCTTCATGAAGAACATTGTACCTTAGTATAGCATATTTGATCATGTGGATTGAGCAAATTCTCTTGACATGTTGTATTTCTCCTTCATGATCAACATATATATTGAGTTACCTACAAAGAAGATGAAACTTTTGGTATCCAAGTGGCTTTGGATCCATGAAAATTAGTCGAATTTGTTTTGACAATCCAAATACTTTTTGCACCATTCTCGATTTTCTTCTTGGCATAACATATATTAACCTTATGGCCATACTTACCACAATAGGTACAACATATTCTTGATGACATATGAGTATGTGTGTGATGTACTTTATGATGCAAATATGAGATATTCTTGTGTGATATATTTTTGTGTATATGCAAGGCATCATCATGTGTATCAATAAAACCAATACCTCTCTTATCATTAGAGAATCTTTGAGCACCAAGTAATTTATTTAAATTATCTCTACCACATGTGAGTTTATGTAAGCTAACACTTAAATCATCTATTCTCAACTTCATAGCATCATAGTCACTCATCATGTCATTCAATTTCTTGTTTCTAATAACAAGATCATTATTAGCATTTTCAAGAAATTTGACCTTATCACATAGACCAATAATATTTTCATCAAGAGTCACTTTGGAAGAAAGCAATAAAGCATTTTCATCAAGTAATTTAGCATTTGCCAATAACAAATTCTCAACTTGACATTTCAAGAATTTATTCTTCTTGATGACTTTCTTCATTTCATAATAGAGATTAGCAACAAATTCATCTTGATCAAATATATCACAATTATCATTGCAATCATTTTCACTAATGTGTAAAGTTTGTGAGGTAGAAGTACTTACTTCATCTTCAAGAGCCATAAGACAAGTGTTTGCAACCTTGGATTGATCGTTTTCTTCATTTTCACTTTCTTCTTGATTGGATGTGCATGTCAATCCTTCATGTGCAACTTCAAGTAATCTCCACATTTCATATGCGGAACTACAACCACATACTCTATTGTATTCATCTAAATCAAGAGCACAACAAAGAATATTCATAGCAATAAAGTTTGAAGTCATTTTCTTTTTATCCTCTTCATCAAACTCATTAAGAGTTTTCTCAACACTTCTTCCCTTTATAATCTTAGATGGAACATAAGGACCATTTATAACAATATTCCATAAATCAAAATCAATGGAGGAAATATAAATATGAATTCTATCTTTCCATAAAGTGTAGTTATAGCCATTCAACAAAGGTGGTCTACTAGTAGAGTAACCCTCACTTATGATATTGTTGTCTATATGAGCCATAAGATCTTTACTTCTAGGTGATTAAACCTTAAACAAGAAGACCTGCTCTGATACCAATTGAAAAACCTAAGAGGGGGGGTGAATTAGGTTTTTATCCGATTTTTCAACCTAATTCAATAAAACACCTCTTTGACAACAAATATCAAACACTTGGTGTGCTAGTTGTGTGAGAAATAATGTGTTCAAGTAAAATGCAGAAATTAGAGCAATGAACACAATGATTTATAGTGGTTCGGTTTATCCAACAAAACCTAATCCACTACCTTGAGTTACCTACTCAAGGATTTATCAAATCCCTTCACTAATCAAATAAATGAGATTACAAAAGAGGCTCACCCAATTCACCTTAGGGTTTTACAAATAACCTCTCAAACCAATCAAGGCTCACTCAACCCTTGAGTTTTACAACACAACCTTGATTATACAATAATCCCACCACTCTCCTTAGTGAATCCTAACACAACAATTCAATTCAAGGTTCACCCAAAGGTTTTACAAACAAACCTTGAATACAAAACAACCTATACAAGGCTCACCCTAACACTTAGGGTTTTATGCTACTTGCAACCTTGATACAATTACAATCAATAATAATAAGAGAGAGTTTGATAGATATCACCTTAATGTGAAGATATATCAATTTGAATCACAATCACCTCTTTGAGTAATGGCTTGTCAAGATTGCTCAAAATACACCTTTGAATGTAAAAACCCTTCTTTAATGATTTTAACAAGATTGATGTTTAGAAAGGGTTTTGGAATGTTTCTAAGATGTTATAGGATCAAGATATACAATGTTTTTGCTCAAAAAATCTTCTCAGAAAGAATTCCAAAGGTTTTGGTATTTAAAGGTTTGTTTCCAACGGTCAAAAAAGAAGCTGTTGGAAACCCACTCAGGAAGTGCGGTCGACCGCAAATCAGACTTGGTCGTCCGCACCATCATCCTCAAGCTCACTGGACAACCACCGGATGATGATTTTTCATCCTCCGGTCGACCGGACTTCACCTGCGGTCGACCTCATGGTCGTCCACAAGTTGGCAGATGAACAAATTTGACAGCACATGCATCCACAAGATAAACTAACTTATGGACGATACCTGGACCACTTTAGGTCGACTGAAACATGTTCATTTGTGTATCAACAATACTCTAACACACAAATGATGATTTCAATCAACCATATAAGTTATGGTATCAATCCAACAAGAGTTTATGAACCATATAAGTTTTGAAATCAAGATGCATGGTTTTCGAAATACCAAAACATATTTTAACATAAAAAACATTTTGAAATAACGTTTTAAGTTCATAGAGCAACCTTTAGAAACCATTACTCAATTAGAGGTAGAACTAGAGATATCAAAATATATAACTCTAAGACTATACCTCTAGTTCCTATCTAATCCAATAAAAGCTAGTCTTCAAATCTTGATAGTCTTGACTTGTATACTTCCTTGAAGACTTGAAATCTTGTTGTTGCATGGATTAGATCATGAATCCAAAAACTCTATCACTTGTACAAATAAGACATTAGTCCTCATCAATGTTTGTCATTAATCAAAATTAAGACATTAAAAGCTTTAGGGCTTTCAATCTCCCCCTTTTTGATGATGACAAATATTGATGCAATGTGATAGGTAAAACAATTAAGTGCAAGGATTCAAAGTAAGAAAGAGTTTATAGAATATGTATCAAACATTGTAAAATGCTCCCCCTTACAATATGCTAGGTATTTGTAAGATATCACATATAGCATATAGCCAATTAGTTTGATGATATCAAGAAATTGAATGAAACAATTTTCGAACAATTATAGGATCTCAAGATGAAAAGATTCATTGTAAGTATATGAGATCACTTCCTAGCTTATATAGGCTTAAAGAAGCCTATTTTTCCACGAACCTCCGTATCCTCCTTCCTTCCAGATTTAAAAACATTTATAATACAATTATAAAGCTCCCCCTATCAATATGCATGAGTTTTGTAAAATTTTTGATAGAGTTTCCTTTGTAACTCTTATAACTCCAATATCACAATACAAACTCAACAATGCAAAAGAGATGAGATATATCACATAAAATCACACAAATGGCCAACCCGGCGATCAACACCCAATTCTCATTCTCCTTCATTCTCAATATCTCAAAAACTTAGAAATACATAAATTTTAAACCAAGGATAGCCATACTTAACCTCTTAAAGGTATTTCCTCTTCTTCTTGGTTTTGATGAACGTGATCGTCAAGTGCAATTCAAATACTTCAAGTTCCTCAAATTCTCCCCTTTTGTTATTTCTTCCCTTTTGTACATATTCTTGATTTTCCTCAAAAATTACTGAGCTTCAAGAATCTTTCTTTTGATGGTTTCTCCTCTTTGCATTAAATTCTCCCCTTTTGTTGTAAGTGTTCTTGATCTCCATTTTCCTGCAAAATGTTAGTTTCCAAAAGAATACAACACAGATATAACTCCTAAACATTTGCTATCAACACTTAGTTTTTCTCCCCCTTTGTCATCATTCAAAAAGAATGTGTATGAAGGATTAAAATAAGGTCAAAAGCATATAATAAGATCTTTCAATATACCAAGGAGTCATTATGGGGAAATAATCAAACCAATAAACTACATTACTTAAAAATATACGACAAGAAGAGATTATAATGTAGCAGAAAACATATGGAAATAGTGCATTATAGATATAAAAAGAAAATGAAAGGTATAAAAATGATCATCACGTAGCCAAAGCTAGAGTGCGAGGCTTGGGAGCACAGACTTTAAACTGCAAAAATGATTATGTAGAAGAAGTGGTCTCTGGAATGATAATAGCTTCAACTGGTAGATCATCAATAGTAGTCACTACAGTGGTATCCTCTGAAATGATGGTGGAGGATGTATCGGCAGAAATAGATGGCTCAATACTACTTGATGACACAACAATAAGAGTAATAGGATTCTTTGCCATATATGTGGTCTTCTCATCAAAATGTGAAGAAATATCTATGTGGACTCCATATAATGCCTCAAGATGAGTAGATATATTGTCAACTTTGTGATGAAGAAACTTTACTCTTGATTTCATGTTGAACAACTTCTTCAAACACATCTTGGATTTTAGTATTAAACTTCTCAAAGATAATATCCATATTGTTTGAGAGATGCTCCAAATCATTCCACAAGACATCTTTTGTATGAGGAATAAAACCTATATTCCTCTTGCATCAAACATTTTCGTTCACTCAGTTTCTTTCTAATAGAAGTATCAAAAGGAGTTTCCTTTTCCTTTTTCCATTGATGTCTTCCCTTTCCTTATTCTTTCTCTGGTGGAAGTATCAAGTGATTAGCTTCTTCTTGACCAATTCCTTTCTCATGAATGCTCTTTCAAATAATAATGAGTGCATTTTCACCCATCAATCTTGCAATTTCGGATATGGCTTGTAGTAAATCTTCTTGAAATATTTTCTTTCTCAACTCCCAATCATCATTGAAACATAAGTCATGCATTCTCTTGTATGCAACAAAATCACATTTATGAAGATATCTCATGTCAACAACCTCAAGTAAAGATATTTCAAAATGTTTGAACTCTCTTTAAAGCAACCTTCCATAAAGTAGGCTCTTTGCTATTTTCTTAGCCTTCTTAACAAAGAACGATATCCATAAGATAACCAAGATCTACTCATTTTCCTTTGAACATAATTAGCATAATAAACATGTGCAAATGAGTAATAGATGTCCTATGACCATCTATGAGTACAAATATAGTAGTGCACATAAGACAAAGTATATTATGTTCAAGACTAAAAACAATAGATTCCCTTTTTGCAAAATTCACAAAGGATTCTTTATTTGTAAAAGCATATTCAAAATCTTGAATGGAGAAAGCATAATAATGGCAAATTTGGTGAGAAAAAAAAATGTAATCTCATCAATAGGAGCACTCATAATATCATCCAAGTTATACTGATTGAAATTTAAAACAATACCACATACTTTAGACACATAATATACAACTTGATATCCTTCCTTAGCATAATAACAATACCATATACTCAGAATATTTTTCTCTAGATTAGCATAGCATTGAAGTATATAGTTATAGTACATAGGCTCATCATGCACAATAATATCATATCATCCTTCCTTAGCAAAATACTTCAAGATATTTTCAAAAAGGAAACTTACTAGAATAGATGGTACTTTCAAGAATCACATTTCAAAACTCGAGATAGTCTATAGAATCAAATTTAATACTCCTTACTTGTGAATAAGGTAGTATTGCTCTTCTTCTTCTTTGGTACCATTTGAGATTTGGTTGAACCACCTTTTGATCCAATATGTTTATCCCTTGTTATTTCTTCTTTCGGACGATAGAATCAGTTTCTCCGGTTGACCAAACAATTTGATTGTTGTCGTCCGCAAGTTCTCTGCTTACTTTGCGGTCGATGAGTAGTAATCTGCGGTCGACCGGAAATTTGATATTGGTCGTCCGCAAGTCCTCTGTCTACTCTGCGGTCGATGGCTTGTACCATACGGTCGACCGAAGATTTTCTCGAGGTCTTCCGCAAGTCCACTGGCCATTCTTCGGATGATACTCCCGTAAGATGCGGTCGACCGCACCTTCTTCAGGTGTCATTTGAAATATCTTCTAAGCAACTTATAATCAACCAAGAATCGTTGTTTTGATAATTAAATGAGCTATACAATGACAAACTCATTAGCAATTGTATATAAACACTCAATAGCTTTCTAAAAATAGAACCTTTTCTCGGCCAATGGATAAACACATCAATTTTAATAACAAAGATCACTCAAATATAATATCAACAAAAATTTGAACAATTAAAATGTCATGCACTTTATTTTTTAAAAATAGTGTAGTGTCTACCATTCATCTAGTCAATCCTTTTTCAATAAGAAAGATGCTAAGCCTTTCATACTAAGCTCTTGAAGCATGTTTCAAAGCATATAAAGCTTTTGAAAGTATGTAAACATGATTTTCAAAAGATTCATGCACAAAATCAGGAGGTTGTTCAACATAAAATACCTATTGGATGTAACAAATATAGAAATGCATTCTTAACATCCATTTAAAATAATTTAAAACCTATAAAATATGCAAATGCAGGTAATATTCTAATGGACTCTAACATAGTAATTGGGGCAAAAATCTCATCATAATCAATGCCCTCTTCTTGATTATATCTTTGAGCAACAAGTGTAGCCTTATTTCTAGTGACAAAGCCATGATCAACAAGTATGCTACTAAAAATTCATTTTGTACCAATAATGATGTGATTTGAAGGTTTAGGTACAAGTTCCCAAACTTTGCTCCTTTCAAATTGATTTAGCTCTTCATGGATGATAATGATTCAAAAATCATCACTAAAAGCCTCATCAATGTTCCTAGGTACTATATGAGACAATAATGCAAGATTATCAACACAATTTATAAAATGTCTTCTTGTTCTTACCCCTTCATTGGGATTACCAATGATTTGATCATTTGGATGATTATGGACGTATTTCCACTCCTTTGGAAGATCATGATTTGTCTCTCCTTCATGTGAGGTTGATTATTGAATGTCAATGATCTCTTCACTTTCATCCTTAGGTATTGAATGATCTTCATTTGATTGAACAATATCTTTGTTCGTTGACTCAATAGATAGCTCTTGAAAATCACCTTCATTCTCATCTCTTGGCAAGTAAATGTTAGACTCATCAAATATAACATGAATAGCTTCATCAATAACCATAGTTCTTTTATTGTAAACACAAAAAGCTTTTCTATTTGAAGAGTAGCCAAGGAACATACCTTCATCGGATTTCTTGTCAAACTTACCAAGATTGTCTTTGACATTTAGAATAAACCATTTACAACCAAACACTTTAAAGTGGGAAATGGAAGGAGTTTTGTCAAATATAAACTCATAAGGGGTTTTATTAACAAAGCATATAAGAAGCACTCTATTAACAATATAGCGAGAAGTATTCAAAAATTTAACCCAAAAATATTTTTGCAAATAATTTTCACATAGTATGGAATATGCCATTTCTTGTAAAGTACGATTTTTCCTTTCATCAACACCATTTTGTTGAGGAACTTTTGCAATTGAAAAATTGTGAGATAAATCATTCTCATCACATAATTTTGTAAAAATACTATTGCAAAACTCTCTACCATTATCACTTCCAATGAAGATAAATTTGCAACTAATGGTGTTTTGTACTTGTTTAAAGAGTTTGACAAAAGCTTCAAAAAAAACTTCATCTTTACTCAACAAGAATAATATCCAAGTAAATCTATAAAAATCATCAACAGTCACATAGACATATAGTTTGCCACCAATTCACATGGTTCTCATAGCATCAAATAAATCCATATGTACAAGTTCAAGAGGTTTTGAAGTAGACACATTTTCTTTGATTTGAAAGAACTCTTGACTTGTTTACATGCATCACAAATATGATCTTTCTCAAAATTAATGTTAGGCAAAAACTCTAACATACTGAAGTTTTGTAAAAATATGCAAAGTATATATGCTAATATGTCATAATTTACAATGACAAAGATATGCATCATCAACTTCCAAAGAAAGGCATATAACATTTTGTTCAACTAAATCATCAAAATAGATATCATACATATTTTCATTTCTTCACACTTGCAGATGATCATTCTTGAGCTTGCGGTCGACCAAAACGTTTCCTTGGATCGTCCGCAACCTTATTGTCCACTTAGTGGATGATCTATTTTTCCATGCGGTCGACCGAAACCTTCTCAAGGGTCGTCCGCAAGTTCACCAGAACTACCAGTCTTTACTTAAAGACAAAATCCACTTATATCATGATATTTATAGGATAATCAGTGTTTGTGAGAAAAGTTTGTAAGAGAATTATATCAAACAATATGACAAGACAACTCAATTATCACAATATGCAATTAACATGTTTCGTGAGGAAATAATTTAGCATGAAGAGCATATACAAAATACAAAAACCAATTAGAAAATTTATCAAGTATTTGTATTGAAAACACATTTCAACCACATATAGCATTATGATCTAATTTACAAAATTCATAATCAAGAAATTCTTACTAAAGATTCAATCTCAAAAGAATGAATTTCTTCATGACCTTCATGAAGAACATTGTACCTTAGTATAGCATATTTGATCATGTGGATTGAGCAAATTCTCTTGACATGTTGTATTGCTCCTTCATGATCAACATATTGAGTTACCTACAAAGAAGATGAAACTTTTGGTATCCAAGTGGCTTTGGATCCATGAAAATTAGTCGAATTTGTTTTGACAATCCAAATACTTTTTGCACCATTCTCGATTTTCTTCTTGGCATAACATATATTAACCTTATGGCCATACTTACCACAATAGGTACAACATATTCTTGATGACATATGAGTATGTGTGTGATGTGTATGATGTACTTTATGATGCAAATATGAGATATTCTTGTGTGATATATTTTTGTGTGTATGCAAGGCATCATCATGTGTATCAATAAAACCAATACCTCTCTTATCATTAGAGAATCTTTGAGCACCAAGTAATTTATTTAAATTATCTCTACCACATGTGAGTTTATGTAAGCTAACACTTAAATCATCTATTCTCAACTTCATAGCATCATAGTCACTCATCATGTCATTCAATTTCTTGTTTCTAATAACAAGATCATTATTAGCATTTTCAAGAAATTTGACCTTATCACATAGACCAATAATATTTTCATCAAGAGTCACTTTGGAAGAAAGCAATAAAGCATTTTCATCAAGTAATTTAGCATTTGCCAATAACAAATTCTCAACTTGACATTTCAAGAATTTATTCTTCTTGATGACTTTCTTCATTTCATAATAGAGATTAGCAACAAATTCATCTTGATCAAATATATCACAATTATCATTGCAATCATTTTCACTAATGTGTAAAGTTTGTGAGGTAGAAGTACTTACTTCATCTTCAAGAGCCATAAGACAAGTGTTTGCAACCTTGGATTGATCGTTTTCTTCATTTTCACTTTCTTCTTGATTTGATGTGCATGTCAATCCTTCATGTGCAACTTCAAGTAATCTCCACATTTCATATGCGGAACTACAACCACATACTCTATTGTATTCATCTAAATCAAGAGCACAACAAAGAATATTCATAGCAATAAAGTTTGAAGTCATTTTCTTTTTATCCTCTTCATCAAACTCATTAAGAGTTTTCTCAACACTTCTTCCCTTTATAATCTTAGAGGGAACATAAGGACCATTTATAACAATATTCCATAAATCAAAATCAATGGAGGAAATATAAATATGAATTCTATCTTTCCATAAAGTGTAGTTATAGCCATTCAACAAAGGTGGTCTACTAGTAGAGTAACCCTCACTTATGATATTGTTGTCTATATGAGCCATAAGATCTTTACTTCTAGGTGATTAAACCTTAAACAAGAAGACCTGCTCTGATACCAATTGAAAAACCTAAGAGGGGGGGTGAATTAGGTTTTTATCCGATTTTTCAACCTAATTCAATAAAACACCTCTTTGACAACAAATATCAAACACTTGGTGTGCTAGTTGTGTGAGAAATAATGTGTTCAAGTAAAATGCAGAAATTAGAGCAATGAACACAATGATTTATAGTGGTTCGGTTTATCCAACAAAACCTAATCCACTACCTTGAGTTACCTACTCAAGGATTTATCAAATCCCTTCACTAATCAAATAAATGAGATTACAAAAGAGGCTCACCCAATTCACCTTAGGGTTTTACAAATAACCTCTCAAACCAATCAAGGCTCACTCAACCCTTGAGTTTTACAACACAACCTTGATTATACAATAATCCCACCACTCTCCTTAGTGAATCCTAACACAACAATTCAATTCAAGGTTCACCCAAAGGTTTTACAAACAAACCTTGAATACAAAACAACCTATACAAGGCTCACCCTAACACTTAGGGTTTTATGCTACTTGCAACCTTGATACAATTACAATCAATAATAATAAGAGAGAGTTTGATAGATATCACCTTAATGTGAAGATATATCAATTTGAATCACAATCACCTCTTTGAGTAATGGCTTGTCAAGATTGCTCAAAATACACCTTTGAATGTAAAAACCCTTCTTTAATGATTTTAACAAGATTGATGTTTAGAAAGGGTTTTGGAATGTTTCTAAGATGTTATAGGATCAAGATATACAATGTTTTTGCTCAAAAAATCTTCTTAGAAAGAATTCCAAAGGTTTTGGTATTTAAAGGTTTGTTCCCAACGGTCAAAAAAGAAGCTGTTGGAAACCCACTCAGGAAGTGCGGTCGACCGCAAATCAGACTTGGTCGTCCGCACCATCATCCTCAAGCTCACTGGACAACCACCGGATGATGATTTTTCATCCTCCGGTCGACCGGACTTCACCTGCGGTCGACCTCATGGTCGTCCACAAGTTGGCAGATGAACAAATTTGACAGCACATGCATCCACAAGATAAACTAACTTATGGACGATACCTGGACCACTTTAGGTCGACTGAAACATGTTCATTTGTGTATCAACAATACTCTAACACACAAATGATGATTTCAATCAACCATATAAGTTATGGTATCAATCCAACAAGAGTTTATGAACCATATAAGTTTTGAAATCAAGATGCATGGTTTTCGAAATACCAAAACATATTTTAACATATTAAAAACATTTTGAAATAACGTTTTAAGTTCATAGAGCAACCTTTATGATACGATCTTTGCTTATCTATCAAACAAGACCCGTAACAAACTCTTGATACTATTACCAAAGATCACGAATTAGGAGCCTTTAGTTATCAAACAACTAAGAACCCTAATTATAAGTGGCGAAATTCTTAGAGAATTTCAAAGCAAAGCTCTCACAAGAACTTTTAAGAGAAAACTCAAAATTGTATTCAATCATTATCATCTGAATTGTTCCAATTACATATATAGAAGAAAGAGTTCAAATCCTTGTTTGATTAGGAACTCTACTTATTTAAAAAAGGAAACCAAATCTACTAAGATATCAAATCTACCCAGATTTCCTTATTCAAAAAGGAAAACAAATAAAACAATAAATCTAATAGGTACCAAATCTGCCAAGATTTCCAAATTCTTATAGAAAACAAATAAACCCTAAAATCCTTATGGGCTGGACGAAATTCTTAAGTTTGGTGGGCTTGTAATTGGACTTTCTTCTCTTTTGTATCAAATCTAAATTAAATTCACAAGTCTTGGACAGCCCATGCAATTTCCCTCTTGAGCAGATTGATCCAAATAACACAAAATAAGCCCATTGAGTGTATCTTTCATCTGTTTAGCTCTAGCTCTTGTAATTGGACCTCCATCATAGCTCAAAGGATCCAGCTTCTTCTTATTTGTGCTTGAACTCGAATTTCCATTAATGACATCTCCATGCTCCGCATCACTCCCCCTTTCCTCAAAAGGATTCGCCCTCGAATCATCACCGTAATTTTGTTAATTGCTCGACAATCAACACACATTCGCCAAGAACCATCTTTTTTAGGCACCAACAACACGGGTACTGCACATGGACTCATACTTTCTTTGATCAAACCCTTAGACAACAATTCATCCACTTGCCTTTGTAACTCCTTGGTTTCTTCAGGATTGCTTCTATAAGCTGGTCGGTTTGGAATTTGTGCTCCAGCAATGAAGTCAATTTGGTGTTCAATCCCTCTAAGTGGTGGCAAGCCTTCTGGCATAGTTTCAGGAAACAATTCTTCAAATTCCTGCAACAAAGTTTGAAAAGAACTAGGAAGAGAAGAGAGATCTGGGTTAGAAGAAATAGTTAAATTCGCTCCTTTGAATACCAAAAGAAGCATAGATTGCCTAGATAGATAGGCCTTTCGGACCTCACCCTCTCTTGCATAGAAATTGCCTTTTACCTCTTGTTTAGCCACTCTTTGCACACTATTCTCTCCTTTTGCATGTGCCCTCTCAAGATTCTTTTCCTCATGGCACATCCCCTCTGTTTCCTCTCCTTTTTCCTCTCTTTTCTCACGCCTCTCATGGCTTTTCTCACAGCTCTCCTTTTGCTCGTGCATCTTCTTTTTTTTTTGTGCACTCTCACATTCACTCAATATTTTCTGATCTTCAAACACCTCTTTAGGTGACATGGGCAGCAACTTAATAGGTCGTCCATCCATCACAAAAGAATATCGATTAGTGAAGCCATCATGCATAACTCGCCTATCATACTGCCAAGGTCGTCCCAATAATATATGAGTAGCATGCATGGGAACAACATCACATAAAACCCGATCAGAATAACGTCCAATTGAGAAAGATATCAATGATTGCCTTGTAACCCTAAGATCTCCAGTATTGTTTAGCCATTGCAATCTATAGGGATTAGGGTGTTTAGTTGTTTTCAATCCCAATTTATCAACTAAACTAGCATTAACAACATTAGTACAACTACCCCCATCAATGATCATGCTACACAGTTTATCATGTATGAAGCATCTAGTATGAAATATGTTTTCACGTTGTACCTCATCCTCTTTGGATTGGATGCTTAGTGCTCGTCTTGTGACCAAGTTGAAAACTGATCCTTGAGGGGCTGTTTTCTCCAGATTGAGCACGAATTGAAGTGCCTTGCTCAATTCTCCCCAATCTTTCTTTCAATTTCTGGTTGTCACTAGCAAGATCTTCTTGTTGTGACAACATCTTTTGCATCATTCCTTGTATTGCCTCTAAGGTAAGTCTATCTTTTGATTCCATGATGTAAAAAACCTGCAATAAAAATGTTAGAAAAGGAAAATCCTAAACTAATTCTCCCTCACGTGTTTCACTCGACTGTTTTTGAATCCCTCTATTGATCTCACCAAATTTGACCACACAACAGCTTCTCTTTGAAGTTCTTATTTGAGCTAAGCCTTTACAAATCACTAAGAATGAGTTCTTAGTCTTTGATAACCAAAACTCAAACGAAAAGAATGGATCTTTGGTGAAAAGAATGAATCTGTAACCCTTTTTTTTTTTTTTTGCCCCAAACTTGGACTCAAACAACAAGAACAAATCTTTGATCTTTTTTTTTTCTGAAACTTGAAATCAACTTTCTCAATCTTTTTTTTTTTTTTTCGTTTTTTTTCTGAACTGAAACAAAAGGATAAGAAGGTTATAGAACAACCTGTTTCCCGCAACCTAGGCTCTGATACCAAACTGATACGATCCTTGCTTATCTATCAAACAAGACCCGTAACAAACTCTTGATACTATTACCAAAGATCATGAATTAGGAGCCTTTAGTTATCAAACAACTAAGAACCCTAATTATAAGTGGCGAAATTCTTAGAGAATTTCAAAACAAAGCTCTCACAAGAACTTTTAAGAGAAAACTCAAAATTGTATTCAATCATTATCATCTGATTTGTTCCAATTACATATATAGAAGAAAGAGTTCAAATCCTTGTTTGATTAGGAACTCTACTTATTTAAAAAGGAAACCAAATCTACTAAGATATCAAATCTACCCAGATTTCCTTATTCAAAAAGGAAAACAAATAAAACAATAAATCTAATAGGTACCAAATCTGCCAAGATTTCCAAATTCCTATAGAAAACAAATAAACCCTAAAATCCTTATGGGCTGGACGAAATTCTTAAGTTTGGTGGGCTTGTAATTGGACTTTCTTCTCTTTTGTATCAAATCTAAATAAATTCACAAGTCTTGGACAGCCCATGCAATTTCCCTCTTGAGCAGATTGATCCAAATAACACAAAATAAGCCCATTGAGTGCATCTTTCATCTGTTTAGCTCTAGCTCTTGTAATTGGACCTCCATCATAGCTCAAAGGATCCAGCTTCTTCTTATTTGTGCTTGAACTCGAATTTCCATTAATGACATCTCCATGCTCCGCATCATAAGCAGGCTATTTAAAGCCGTGTTTAATCACTGTTGGACATTTAATTAACTTAAATATGCCGTTTTTCAATATCCGAGAAGACGCTTATTCAACAATTTCTGCTAGGCCTGCAAGCTAAAAGGTGAAAAAGGAAAATCAAACAATTCAAAAGTATTAAAGAAAACGATGGGTTGCCTCCCACACAGCGCCCTTGTTTAACGTCTTAGACTCGACGAGCACAGATTTCAATTCCTTTCTTGTGGTGGGTCTTCAAAAGCAACGGAATCGATAATTTGTCCGACAAAACCTTCATGAAAAGGTTTAAGGAGATGACCGTTCACTTTGAAAATTTTGCTCGTTTAAAGACTTTTTATCTTCACTGACCCGTGATTAAAGATATTAATGATAACAAATGGGCCAATCCACCTTGACTTTAGCTTTCCTGGAAACAGTCTCAGACGAGAATTATAGAGTAGAACTTTATCACCAATATTGAAATTTTTCCTTGAAAGATTTTTGTCATGGTAATATTTCATCTTTTCTTTTGCAATCCAGGAATTAACATATGCATCATTTCCAATCTCTTCTAGTTCTTGAATCTGCAGTTTTCGATTAGATTGTGCATCATCAAGATTAAGATGACATTGTTTAATGGCCCAAAATGCCTTATGTTCTAATTCCACAGGTAGATGACAGGCTTTACCATAAACCAATCTAAATGGTGACATACCAATAGGGGTTTTGAATGCAATTCTATATGCCCAAAGAGCATCTTCCAATCGAAGGCTCCAGTCTTTCCTATTAGGATTGACTACTTTAGCTAGATAGACTTAATTTCCCTGTTACAGATTTCAGCAAGTCCATTTGTTTGAGAATGATAGGCAGTAGAAACCTTATGACAAACATGATATTTTTTAAACAGAGTTTCCACTACCTTGTTGCAAAAATGCGTACCTCTGTCACTGATGATGGCCTTTGGAATTCCAAATCTATGAAATATGTTATTTTTGATAAATGTCACAACTGCTTTGGAATCATTCGTTCGAGTGGCCTTAGCTTCAATCCATTTGGACACATAATCCACTGCAAGCAAGATGTAAGTATTTCCAAAAGATGAAGGAAAAGGTCCCATGAAATCAATACCCCATACATCAAAAAGTTCACAAACTAAGATAGTTTTCAAAGGCATTTCATCTCTCTTGGATATATTACCAACTCTTTGACATTCATTGCAAGATTTAACAAAGTAATATGCATCTTTGTTAAGAGTAGGCCAATAAAATCCACTTTCCAGAATTTTTCTAGCTGTTCGTTTTGGTCCAAAATGACCTCCGCATTCAAAAGTATGACAAAAATTCAATATGGATTGAATTTCGTTATTTGGAACACATCTGCGTATGACATTGTCTGCGCAGCTTTTGAAAAGGTAGGGGTCATCCCAAAGGTAATATTTTGAGTCATTCCTAATTTTATCCTTTTGAGGCTTAGATAAATGATTTGGAAATACTTTGGTAACAATATAATTAACCATATCAGCATACCAAGGTATAATTCCATGCAATGCATAAAGATGCTCATCAGGAAATAAATCAGAGATAGGAGATACTTCCCCGTCATATGTCAGTTGACTCAAATGATCAGCAACAAGATTCTCTGCTCCTTCTTATCTCGGATTTCAAGATCAAATTCCTGGAGTAAGAGAATCCATCTCAGTAGTCTTGGTTTAGACTCCTTCTTCTTTAACAGGTACTTTAGAGCTGCATGATCTGAATAAACAATTACTTTTGTTCCCAACAGATAAGATCTAAATTTTTCTAGAGCAAAAATAACAGAGTAGAGTTCCTTCTCAGTTGTGGTATAATTGCATTGGGCATCATCAAGTAATTTAGATGCATAATATATCACTTGAGGAACTTTATCTATTTTCTGACCTAGAACAGCTCCAACTGCTTCGTCACTAGCATCACACATTATCTCAAAAGGAAAATTCCAATTAGGGGGTTGAATGATAGGTGATGAAATCAATTTCTCTTTCAACAGTTTAAATGCATGTTTACAACCTTCATCAAAATTGAATTTATGTTCTTTTTGTAATAGCTTGCATAAAGGTTGAACAGTTTTAGAGAAATCCTTAATAAACCTTCTATAGAATCCAGCATGGCCTAAGAAGGATCTTACCTCTCTTACCGTAGAAGGATAAGGAATAGATTTAATCACATCAATCTTGGCTTTGTCAACAGCCAGTCCTTGTGGTGAAACTACCTGCCCTAAAACAATTCCTTATTCTACCATAAAATGACACTTTTCATAATTGAGAACAAGGTTAGTTTCAACACAATGTTTAAGCACAAGTTCCAAATTTTCTAAACATGAATCAAATGAATTTCCATAGACAGTGAAATCATCCATGAAAATTTCAATGATATTCGTGACAAAATCAGAAAATAAGGACATCATGCATCTTTAAAATGTAGCAGGTGCATTGCATAGACCAAAAGGCATTCTTCTATAAGCATAAGTACTGAATGGGCATGTAAAAGTAGTCTTACCTTGGTCCTCTGGGGCAATAGTAATCTGAAAATAACCAGAATAACCATCGAGGAAGCAGTAATGAGAACGACCAGATAGACGTTCTAACATTTGATCTTTTTGCTGAGACTACCTTATCACCAATTGTACAAGGGATAGCGAACATACCTGGATCTTTTTGCTTTGCAGGAAGTTTTTGTTGGAGAACAGCAGATACACATTCCCCCACACTGATTTTCTCGTTACCTTTAAGCTTCTTCTTGTTGGTGCAAAGTTCTTTTAGGAACTTAGCATAACGAGGAATCTGTCTTATTGCATCCAAAAGAGGAATGTTGACTTCAACTTTCTTGAAGATTTCAAGAACATCTTTCTCTTCCTCATCTTTTTTGTTCTTAGTTAACCTATTAGGGAAAGGAGGACTTACCTTGGAAATAGAAGAAGAAGATTCTCCTATTTGAGGAACTTTGTCGGAAGATGCTGGGCTTGAAATAGGTGTTTTCTCCGTGCCTTTATTTTCCTCTGGTCTCTTGGATTCTTCCAACACTTTACCACTTCTTAGTGTTACGGCACTAGCATTCTCTCTGGGATTGAGTGGTTGTGATGGAAGTTTATTGAAAAGCTGTGTTTTCAATTGACCTAACTCAGAAGCCATTTGTCCTACCTGATTCTCCAAGTTGTGAACGCTGGACTTTGTATCCTTTTGGAAGGACATGGTATCTCTTTGAAAAGATATAGAACTTGAGGCTAGAGATTTCACCATATCTTCTAAAGACATACTCTGTTGTTGGTTCTGAGGAGGTTGAGGAGGATTTTGGTGTTGATTAGGAACAAAACCTGGTGGGTTCATTGGTGGCCTAACCCCTTGGTTACTCCATCTAAAGTTAGGATGGTCTCTCCACTCTTCATTGTATGTGTTGGAGAATGGATTGTGTCTTCTCTGAGGTTGGTTCTGAAAATTACCCATGGCATTGGCTTGTTCCTCTTGAAATAGTGTAGGACAAGAATCTGTAGGATGGTCATTGCCTAAACAAATTCCACATGCTTTTACTAGTGCATTGATTCTTTTCCCAACTAATTGACCAACTAAATTGGTAAGACGATCTAATCTTTGCTCAATTTGTGTAGATGATGATGATGATGATGCATCTACTTCATTAACTTTCCTGATAGTATCATTCCTGGTGTTAAAAGATTGTGAATTAGCAGCCATGTTAGCTATTAATTCACGTGCAGCTTGCGGGGTTTTATCTGAAAGAGCACCACCACTAGCAGCATCAATTGTCATCCTATCATAAGAAATCAAACCCTCATAAAAATATTGAATTAATAGTTGTTCAGGTATTTGATGATGAGGACAACTAGCACATAATCTTTGATGCGGAGCATGGAGATGTCATTAATGGAAATTCGAGTTCAAGCACAAATAAGAAGAAGCTGGATCCTTTGAGCTATGATGGAGGTCCAATTACAAGAGCTAGAGCTAAACAGATGAAAGATGCACTCAATGGGCTTATTTTGTGTTATTTGGATCAATCTGCTCAAGAGGGAAATTGCATGGGCTGTCCAAGACTTGTGAATTTAATTAGATTTGATACAAAAGAGAAGAAAGTCCAATTACAAGCCCACCAAACTTAAAAATTTCGTCCAGCCCATAAGGATTTTAGGGTTTATTTGTTTTCTATAAGAATTTGGAAATCTTGGCAGATTTGGTACCTATTAGATTTATTGTTTTATTTGTTTTCCTTTTTGAATAAGGAAATCTGGGTAGATTTGATATCTTAGTAGATTTGGTTTCCTTTTTAAATAAGTAGAGTTCCTAATCAAACAAGGATTTGAACTCTTTCTTCTATATATGTAATTGGAACAAATCAGATGAGAATGATTGAATACAATTTTGAGTTTTCTCTTAAAAGTTCTTGTGAGAGCTTTGCTTTGAAATTCTCTAAGAATTTCGCCACTTATAATTAGGGTTCTTAGTTGTTTGATAACTAAAGGCTCCTAATTCGTGATCTTTGGTAATAGTATCAAGAGTTTGTTACGGGTCTTGTTTGATAGATAAGCAAGGATCGTATCAGTTTGGTATCAGAGCCAGGTTGCGGGAAACAGGTTGTTCTATAACCTTCTTATCCTTTTGTTTCAGTTCGGAAAAAAAAAACGAAAAAAAAAAAAAAAAAGATTGAGAAAGTTGATTTCAAGTTTCAGAAAAAAAGATCAAAGATTCGTTCTTGTTGTTTGAGTCCAAGTTTGGGGCAAAAAAAAAAGGTTACAGATTCATTCTTTTCACCAAAGATCCATTCTTTTCGTTTGAGTTTTGGTTATCAAAGACTAAGAACTCATTCTTAGTGATTTGTAAAGGCTTAGCTCAAATAAGAACTTCAAAGAGAGGCTGTTGTGTGGTCAAATTTGGTGAGATCAATAGAGGGATTCAAAAACAGTCGAGTGAAACACGTGAGGGAGAGTTAGTTTAGGATTTTCCTTTTCTAACATTTTTATTGCAGGTTTTTTACATCATGGAATCAAAAGATAGACTTACCTTAGAGGCAATACAAGGAATGATGCAAAAGATGTTGTCACAACAAGAAGATCTTGCTAGTGACAACCAGAAATTGAAAGAAAGATTGGGGAGAATTGAGCAAGGCACTTCAAGTCGTGCTCAATCTGGAGGAACAAAACGAAATCTCATGGATGGGAACTTGGGGTCAATCAAGATGACGATTCCATCTTTCCAAGGCAAGAGCAATCCAGAAGCGTATTTAGATTGGGAAAAGAAGGTCGAACGTGTGTTTGAATGTCATAACTACACCGAAGAGAAGAAGGTAAAATTGGCTGTTGTAGGTTTTACTGATTATACAAGTGTGTGGTGGGATCAGCTCTTAACTTCTAGGCGTAGGAGTGGAGAAGGTTCAATCTCTTCATGATTTGAGATGAAAACAATTATGAGGAGGAGATTTGTACCACAACATTATTATAGAGAGTTGTACAATCTTTTACAGAGATTGAACCAAGGATCAAAGAGCGTTGAAGAGTATCATCAAGAGATGGAGATGGCCATGATTCGAGCCAATGTTGAGGAGGACAAGGAGGCTACTATGGCACGATTTCTTTCTGGTTTAAATCGTGACATTGCTAACCTGGTTGAATTGCATCATTATGTTGATTTTGAGGATATGGTACACATGGCAATTAAGGTTGAGAAGCAATTAAAGATGAGGAACAAATCTGGTTTGACTTCTACTTCTTCATGGAAGTCGAATTGGAAGGGCAACAAAGGTGGAGATTTAAATTCAAGCAAGGACAGATTTGAAGCAAACAAAAGTAAAGATGTTTCTACAACAAAAATACAACCTAAGGATGATAAATCTAAGGGTTCTTTGAGAGATCTGAAGTGCTTTAGATGCTTGGGATATGGACATAGGCAAGCCCAATGTCCTACTGCAAAGGTGATGGTTATACGAAATGGAGAAGTGGTGAGTGAAGATGAGGGAGATAATTTTGACTACAGTGACATGCCACTATTAGCAGAAGATTCAGAGGAAGCAGATGATGGAGAAACAGCCCCTCAAGGATCAGTTTTCAGCTTGGTCACAAGACGAGCACTAAGCATCCAATCCAAAGAGGATGAGTATGATAGGCGAGTTATGCATGATGGCTTCACTAATCGATATTCTTTTGTGATGGATGGACGACCTATTAAGTTGCTGCCCATGTCACCTAAAGAGGTGTTTGAAGATCAGAAAATATTGAGTGAATGTGAGAGTGCACAAAAAAAAAGAAGATGCACGAGCAAAAGGAGAGCTGTGAGAAAAGCCATGAGAGGCGTGAGAAAAGAGAGGAAACAGAGGGGATGTGCCATGAGGAAAAGAATCTTGAGAGGGCACATGCAAAAGGAGAGAATAGTGTGCAAAGAGTGGCTAAACAAGAGGTAAAAGGCAGTTTCTATGCAAGAGAGGGTGAGGTCCGAAAGGCCTATCTATCTAGGCAATCTATGCTTCTTTTGGTATTCAAAGGAGCGAATTTAACTATTTCTTCTAACCCAGATCTCTCTTCTCTTCCTAGTTCTTTTCAAACTTTGTTGCAGGAATTTGAAGAATTGTTTCCTGAAACTATGCCAGAAGGCTTGCCACCACTTAGAGGGATTGAACACCAAATTGACTTCATTGCTGGAGCACAAATTCCAAACCGACCAGCTTATAGAAGCAATCCTGAAGAAACCAAGGAGTTACAAAGGCAAGTGGATGAATTGTTGTCTAAGGGTTTGATCAAAGAAAGTATGAGTCCATGTGCAGTACCCGTGTTGTTGGTGCCTAAAAAAGATGGTTCTTGGCGAATGTGTGTTGATTGTCGAGCAATTAACAAAATTACGGTAAAGTATCGCCACCCTATTCCTCGTTTAGATGATATGTTAGATGAATTACATGGTGCCTGCATATTCTCTAAGATTGATTTAATGGCTGGTTATCATCAAATTCGTATGAGAATTGGAGATGAATGGAAAACTGCTTTTAAGACAAAATATGGTTTATATGAATGGTTAGTTATGCCTTTTGGATTAACTAATGCACCTAGTACTTTCATGAGATTAATGAACCATGTTTTACGTAGCTTTATTGGGAAATTTGTTGTTGTCTACTTTGATGATATACTTGTGTATAGCAAGTCACTTGATGAGCATATTGTGCATGTTAAAGCTATTTTTTGTGCTTTGCGAGAACAAAAGTTGTATGCTAAGCTTGCTAAATGTTCATTTTGTGTGCCTAAAGTTATATTTTTAGGATATGTTGTTAGTCAGCATGGAATTGAAGTAGATAATGAAAAGGTTAAAGCTATTGAAACCTGGCCAACACCTAAGAATGTGGGGGAAGTTAGAAGTTTTCATGGTTTGGCAAGTTTTTATAGACGATTTGTTAAGGATTTTTCGAGCATTGCTGCCCCTTTAACTGAAGTTATAAAAAAAAATGTCGAATTTAAATGGGGGGATGAACAAGAAAGAGCATTTAACATGTTAAAGGCAAAATTAACTTCTGCTCCTATTCTTGCTTTACCTAACTTTGATAACGCTTTTGAAATTGAATGTGATGCTTCGGGAGTTGGTATTGGTGCTGTCCTTTTGCAAGGAGGAAAGCCAATCGCTTATTTTAGTGAAAAGCTGAATGGCGCTGCATTGAAATATCCAACTTATGACAAAGAGATGCGCTTTAGTAAGAGCATTGGACACATGGCAGCACTATCTTCTTCCTAAGGAATTTGTTATCCATACTGATCATGAGAGCTTGAAGTATTTGAAGGGACAAAATAAGTTGAATAAACGACATGCTAAATGGAGTGAATTCATTGAATCGTTTCCATACATCATCAAGTACAAGAAGGGAAAGGAAAATGTTGTTGCTGATGCTTTGAGTCGAAGGCATGCATTATTACCACTTTAGATGCTAAATTGCTAGGCTTTGAGCATATTAAAGAATTGTATGAGAAAGATAGTGATTTTAGTAATGTTTATAATGCATGCGAGAATGCTGGTTTTGATAAGTTCTATAGGCATAATGGTTATCTATTCGCATGAGACAACTTTGCGTTCCTAAGTGTTCTATGCGATTACTTTTGATTCGTGAAGCACATGAAGGGGGTTTAATGGGACACTTTGGCATATCCAAGACTTTAGATGTTGCAGGAGCACTTCTTTTGGCCTCATATGCGATCAGATGTTTCTAAGTATTGTGCTAATTGCATTACATGTTACAAGCTAAGTCTAAAGTGCATCCACATGGTTTATACACACCATTACCTGTGTCACATGCACCTTGGATAGATGTTTCTAGGATTTGTTCTTGGTTTACCTAGAACTAGACGTGGATTTGATAGTATATATGTGGTAGTTGATAGGTTTTCTAAAATGGCACACTTCATCCATGTCAAAAACTGATGATGCTCACATGTTGCTGAATTGTTCTTTAAAGAAATAGTTCGTTTGCATGGTATGCCTAAGTCCATTGTGAGTGATAGAGATGCTAAATTTTTATCTTACTTTTGGAAAACTTTGTGGGCAAAAATGGGAACTAAATTGCTGTTTAGTACTACTTGTCATCCACAAACTGATGGACAAACTGAGGTAGTGAATAGAACTTTGGACAATTATTGAGAGCTATCATTAAAAAGAATCTGAAATCATGGGATGATGTTTACCTCATGTAGAGTTTGCATATAATAGGTGTGCATTCCCTACTCATTATTCACCTTTTGAGATTGTTTATGGTTTTAATCCTTTAACACCATTAGATTTATCTCCTTTACCTTTGGATGAACAAGTTAATTTTGATGGAGCTAAAGGCAGAGCAGAATATGTGAGAAAAATTCATGAAACAGTCAAGCAAATATTGAGAGAAAAGAAATCAGCAAGTGATGACTCAAAGAAATCATGGAAGAAAGAAAGTGATATTTGAGCCTGGTGATTGGGTATGGTTGCATTTACGCAAGGAAAGGTTTCCTAAGCAAAGGCATTCAAGCTTCAATCAAGAGGAGATGGTCCTTTTCAAGTTGTTGCAAGGATCAATGACAATGCTTACAAATTAGCTCTTCCTGGTGAGTATAATGTTAGTGCTACTTTTAATGTTTCTGATTTACTTCCTTTCGATTATGCAAGTGATGATTCGAGGGCGAATCCTTTTGAGGAAAGGGGGAGTGATGCGGAGCATGAGATGTCATTAATGGAAATTCGAGTTCAAGCACAAATAAGAAGAAGCTGGATCCTTTGAGCTATGATGGAGGTCCAATTACAAGAGCTAGAGCTAAACAGATGAAATATGCACTCAATGGGCTTATTTTGTGTTATTTGGATCAATCTGCTCAAGAGGGAAATTGCATGAGTTGTCCAAGACTTGTGAATTTAATTAGATTTGATACAAAAGAGAGAAAGTCCATTACAAGCCCACCAAACTTAAGAATTTCGTCCAGCCCATAAGGATTTTAGGGTTTATTTGTTTTCTATAAGAATTTGAAATCTTGGCAGATTTGGTACCTATTAGATTTATTGTTTTATTGTTTTCCTTTTGAATAAGGAAATCTGGGTAGATTTGATATCTTAGTAGATTTGGTTTCCTTTTTAAATAAGTAGAGTTCCTAATCAAACAAGGATTTGAACTCTTTCTTCTATATATGTAATTGGAACAAATCAGATGATAATGATTGAATACAATTTGAGTTTTCTCTTAAAGTTCTTGTGAGAGCTTTGCTTTGAAATTCTCTAAGAATTCGCCACTTATAATTAGGGTTCTTAGTTGTTTGATAACTAAAGGCTCCTAATTCGTGATCTTTGGTAATAGTATCAAGAGTTTGTTACGGGTCTTGTTTGATAGATAAGCAAGGATCGTATCAATAATAGATGATGAAGAGTCATTGTACACTGATCTTGTATATCAATTTTATGCTAATCTCGAAAAGGTGATAGAAAAAGAGGGAGAGATGACTATAAGGACCAATTTCGTTTCAAGGGTAAATGAGATAGATTTACAATTTACTTCCATTGGTTAGATGAAATCTTAGAGTTACCTATTGATGGGGTTGAGTACTTTAATACTCATCACAGAATAAGTCATAAGGATTTTTCTTCTGAGGATTTTGAGAAGATTTTCACTCAAAGGAAACTCTTTTGTCAACTTAGTCAAGAGAGAGGCAAATGTGTTTAGTTTTGAGCATCGTATTCTTCATCATATGTGCACTAACATCTTCATCCCCACTAAAGGCCATAAAAACTACTGTCACGTTTATGCATATGTTTCTTATATATTTGTTGGTGAAGAGAATCCAGGTGGATTTTGGTTATATAATGGCACACCACATGATGGCTACCATTGAGAAGAGCAAAGGTGTTCCCAAAAGCTTACCCTATGGACGGTTTTAACCAAAGTCTTCCGACATTTCAACGTCTCATTTCCAGAACTGAAGGGGACAAAATATGTGCCTAAGTTCAACTTTGCATCCTTTAAAAGAATGCAAGCTTTATGTCTCAATGGCACATGGGACTTGAAAAAAAATATGACTCCAGAAGAGATCTCTGTGGCAACAAAGGAGACAGCAAGGCTGATGGGAAAAGAACCACACCGATAACTCTTCATGAACGCGATTTTGCTGGCGATTTTGAAAAACAGAGAAGGTGAGGACTCCCAAGGTGTGAAAAGACCACTTCATCTAGATGAGGAAGAAGATGTTTCTTCTGAGGCCCCAGATTTGAAGAAGACAAAAGGTAAAGAAAAAGTCAGAGAGGAAGACGTATCCACTCCACATCCTGCAATCTGGGGTGCCCTGGAAGAAATCTCTTCTCAGATTGGCTCGATGTTCAGCACTTTTGACAATCACTTCAAGACACTTCATTCCAAGATCGACGACTTGGCATCAAGGGTGGAGTACTATGGCATCGAGATCACCAACATCAAATATCATCTAGAGGCACTACATGGCATTCCGGTTGATATTTTAATACCGCCACCTTCACGTGATATGCCCCCGTCTAATGAGCTGCATGCTGGACCGTCCTCTTCCACAGCTAAAGTTTATATGCGACGGCCTAGGAGATAGTGTTTTTCTGTCTTTCTTATACTTTTGATTTTGTCTAGACACTTTATCTCTCGTTTGTATCTTTGAATACTCTATTTTTATATGCATTTTTTTCCCCATGATGACTCCTTGGTAGTTGAGAGATCTTATTGTTTAATTAACTTAGTTCTATCCTTTCTATCCATTTCTTTTAATGATGACAAGGGGGGAAAAAACTACTGTTAATTGCAATATATAAATGTTATGAAACTAACCTTGTGTTCGGGAATTTTGAGATGAACTTAAATGTTCAATCTCATCAAAATCAAGAGAAGAAGAAACAACTCTAAAAGGTTAAGTATGGCTATCCTTGGTTTAAAATTTATGTATTTCTAAGTTTATGCTATATTTGAGATTGAAGGAGAATGGGAATTGTGTGTTGATGGCCGGGTTGGCCTTTGTGTGATTTTATGTGATATATCTCATCTCTTTTTTGCATATTGTGAGTTTATGTTGCAAAAATGGTTTTATAAGAGTTACAAGAAAAAACTCTATCAAAATTTTTACAAAACTGATGCATATTGATAGGGGGAGCTTATAAATGTTTTTATAGCCTATCTATATGTTATTAAGTCTGGAAGGAAGGAGGATACGGAGGTTGGTGGAAAAATAGGCTTTTTAAGCCTATATTAGCTAGGAAGTGATCTCATATACTTACAATGAATCTTTTCATCTTGAGATCCAATAATTGTTCGAAAATTGTTTCATTCAATTTCTTGATATCATCAAACTAATTGGTTATATGCTATAAGTGATAAAACATGAGTTGAGTATTTGAAATGATTTTCAAAATACATGCACATACTTCAAAATTCATAAAATGTATTTCACAAACTCTTGGTGTTGTTTGAAAACTTGTTTGCATAGTTTTTAATGCATGTGTGGTCGACTTAACTAAAGTGTGGACGACCACAGATCATGCGGTTGACCAGACCTCTTAGAGTATTGTCCGCTGAATGTTCAGAGCTCTCTGGAACACTTGCGGATGATGGAGAGGGTCGACCGGACTTCTCAGCTCATCGTCCACAGTTTGTCTAGAGTTCTCTGGAACATTGCGGATGATGGTGCGGACGACCCTTCTGATATGCGGTCGACCACACTTCACCTGAGTGGGATTCAACAGCCATTTTTATGACCGTTGGTGCATACATATAAATACCCAATTGTTTAAAAAACTCATTTACATGACTTTTGAGCAAAAATCTGATTCTAACACTTCATAGAACCTCTTGGAGATATTTGAAACCAAAATCATATCATAAAGCTCAAAAATATTTATTCTAATTGTTGTCATTATCTTATTCTCAAAATACCAAAACCCCAAAACCTTTTCTGATTAATGATTTTAATTTAAGAGTTGACAATCTCTGTGGATTCGATCCCTACTTTCCCTATTTACATAGGAATTGTTAGGTTTAAATTTGAGAGTTGTACGACAGGCTTCGTCAATTGCCTAATAGTGGAAAATTTTGCTTTTTGTATAATCGACGCTTCTTGAAACTAAGTCATAAGTTACGTAAGGACAAGGTTTCATATTTTAGGGGCATAGAAATGTGTTCTGCACCAACAAGGCTTGATGGTGAGCAAATAATGACACAATTAGATAGCTGTCCCACAGAGTACGTGTTTGATGATGTGAGAAAAAGATCTAGGCATGATTATGAAAAAAGTGTGGAAATAATAGTTATTATTGGAAGAAAAATAGTATATTTTGGGAGCTGTCATATTGGAGTACGAATCTAATTAGACATAATCTTGACCCTATGCATATTGAGAAGAATTTTTGTGATAATTTGTTGTATACTATCTTAGGAGATAGCAGTTGCACTAAGGATACTTTGAAAGCTTGCCAAGATTTAGAGGTGATGAATTTGAAAAAAATCACTGCATCCTATATTGAAACCATCTGATTCAGGATATACTCTTCCCGCAGCTCCTTATACAATGAGCAAATTAGAGGTCAATAGATTTTAAATGTGTTGAAGGATGTGCGTGTGTCTGACAGTTATTGCTCCAACATATCACGTCGTGTGAACTTGCAAAGAAGGTGTTTGAAATCTCATGACTGCCACATTTTATTGCAGCAACTAATTCCTTTGGCTGCAAGAACTACTTTGCCTAAAGATGTGGTCCAAATTGTAATTGAAATTGCAGGTTGCTTTAGACAACTGTGTTCAAAGGTGAATAAGGTTGGAACTCTTGAGCAGCTGCAAGATCGATTTGCGGTCACATTATGTCTTCTTGAGAAGACATTCATACCAGGCTTCTTTGATATTATGGAGCATTTACGATTCACTTGGCTGAAGATGTATTACTAGCAAGGCTTGTATAATGTAGATGGATGTATCCAATTGAAAGGTATAATTTATTGCTGCATTAATAATTCCAACAACATTTTCCTTTATTTCTTTTTCTAAACCTTTATATTAATTTACTAATTCTTTAATGAGTAATATAATGTTACCCTTTGAAGGTACTTAATGACCTTGAAGAGATATGTGCGTAATCGTGCACATCTCGAGAGATCTATTGCCAAAGGATATCTCGTGGAGGAATGCATGACATTTGTTTCTAGGTACCTGAATACTTATGTGGAGACTAAAGAAAATAGGGTACCAAGGAATAAATATGATAATTTTGATGGTGGAAGGACACTTGGTAAAGGATTTATTACAGTATTTGACCATATTACTTTGGCACAAGCTCATCATTGGGTGCTTGGAAATTGTGATGAGTTAAATTCATATAGAGAGTGAGTCAACCATAGAACATTGATTGTCATCCATGTATAGCTAACATTTACTTTTCATTGTGATTAATTACATTTTTTTGTAGCATCCATATGAGTGTTGTCTCTAAGGAAATCCACAGGCCAGCAGCATGAAAGACAACGTATTCATTCGGCCAGTTTTCATACGTGGCTAAAAACTTATGTAGGTTTAGTTAATTCAAACATTACACCTTTCTTGATTGTTGTTTTTCCTTCATTACTTTCATGAAATTTTTTCCCTATCATGATGTCCCATTTTACATGTTCTTCAATGTTAGGTTGAAGAAAATCACAAGTTAGTTGATATTCCTAACAAGGTGCAGTGCCTTGCCATTGGTCCATTCAACCAGGGATGGTCCTACAAGGCTTGTTGATTAAACCATAATTAGCTTGGTTTTCTAGTATTTATCATGTTATTATTAAGTTCAATCTAGCTAATTATATGTTTTGGTGCTTTTAATGATTCTTTACACTTATACTTTTGTTTTCAGATCTTTGGAGTTTTAGAAGATGTTTAGACGAAATTGGAAGAGATTGGAAGCTTGAAGATGGATATTTGGAAGAAAGAAGAAGTGGACACGCAAGACCTGAAGGTGGACGCGTCTCGATCTTCTTAGGCGTCCACTTTGCAGTCTCGAGCATCCACTCTCCGAATTGAAGTTTTAAGCTATTTTAAGTAGTTTCTAATTAGGACTCTTGTGTAATTAACCCTAGGACCTTTTCTAACTATATATAGGACTTAATAGTTTAGTTTTGGGGTCAAGCACCTTAGATACTTTATTTCTGAGCATTGTAGGAGATCAATGGTTGGATCTTCTCGGGAAATCGGATTTCCGTCTAATGAGTTTCTCTCTTTCCCTTAATCTTTCTATGATGTTTTCTTTTATGCATTGTGAGTAGTTTTCTTTAGTTGGCAAGGACATGTATTAGGTTTATGTTATTCGGGAATATATATTTTGTTTTGTCATTAAAAACCTGATCTTTTCAAGGGATCATTATTTCTATTTGGATATTTGAAAAATTCTTTGTTTTATTCTATCAATTGTGTTATTTCAATTATTATTGGTCATCTTAATTGTTTTACATAGTTGATTAACTAGGGTTATGCAGAATCAGTTTTCTAAATTTAACCAAAAGTAGTAACTATTGATTAATTTAAATCTGTGTTTGATTAATTGATAGGGAATGTTTGAAACAAATTGAATGATTTTAATCGGACATTAAATTTATGTAATTGTGTTGATGTTGTCATCGAGCTGAATAACTTAATTGACTATTTTATGCGAGCGATTCGGTAATTTAGTTTGATTAGGTTAAAGTTAATTTGTCGTGCTTCTCGAAAATTAACCTAAATTTACAGGAATCAAAATTTATTGTGCTACGCGAAATTTTAAGTCACTACTCAAATAGGTTATTATCAATGATTAGTCATGAATAAATAAAACTGAAATACGAAGTCCTTGCTAACGGTTTTCTACCCATTGATTTTTAATTGATTTGTGAATTATTTTATTTAAAATTTATTCTTTATATAAAAATTGAATATTTCCCTCCTACTCTCGATTAGTTTACTTATTTTGAGATTTTACAAGTTCCTGTGGGTTCGACCCTTACTTGCCCTGACTGCATAAGTTGGTTAAAATTTTGAATTTAATTTGATAGCGCAACGACACGCTCATCATGTGTGTTAATGGTTTCAAGTTCCGCACGAAAAGTCATGAGTCGACAAGATCAACACAAAATAGTGGTGTCATTGTAGGGCCAATACAATAAGTTATTCTAGTAGTAAGGATAAGAATCCTAGGGCGAATACTATTGTGTACTACGGGGTGCTAACTGATATTATCAAGATACGATACACTAATTCAGTTACATTCATATTATTTAAGTGTGATTGGGTGGATTTGGAATGTGGAAGGAAACTTGATGTTTTTAACTTTACATTGGTCAATTTCAATCGATTATTATATCGAGAAAATAAAGAGACTGATGAGCCATTCATACTATCTAACTAAGCTGAACAAGTTTGGTATTCACGTTGTCCTGTTTAGAATGAGTGGGATGTGCCATGCCAATGATAAGGAGAGATAACTTTGATGTCTACTCTACAGAAAATGTATTTGATGTTTTTCCAACCCAAGAGTTAGATTTCTGATCCATTGTTCGAGAACAGGATAGCTCTTGGATTCGGGATGACATTCAAGGTGAAGAAGTTGACTTAAATGGCAAACGAATGGAAGCGGCAATGTGAGATGACATATACAACCTGATCTAAAATTATCATTCTGATTTACTTGATATATGTGTGTGTATGTGTGATTTTTTTTGGGCAATTTTGTGGATTGTATGTTGGAGTTATTTTTGTTACTAAGTGATGAGTGTCATTGCACTTTCAAATTAATATATTTCTAAACTCACAACTGTGTAGTAGTGGTAAGTAAAGGTCGATCCCACAGGGAATTCTAAATTCTTTGGAAGAGAAATCTAATCAGATTTGGGGGGATTTGTGTGTTGGAAAACAAAATAGAAGATGAAAAGTTTTAAGAATAATAAACACTAAACACTTAACACTTCAAACACTTTTGTAAATCTATGATAAAAGGCGTTAGCAAGGAATATATATTTAGTCTCGTTAATATATATAATTATTGATAAAAATACTTTAGAGAAGTTGACTTGGAATATCGCGTAGCGCAGCAATTCCGGTTCTAATTAGAATAGATCAATTCGCATAGCGCAGCAAATTAATCACTAACCTAATCAATAATTTTACCAAATCGCTTGAATAAAATTATCAATCAAGTTGAAAAAAGATTGAGAATATCATCAACATAAATATCACGAAAATAATAGCCAATTAAATTCATGTAATTTATTTTAAAACAATTCCACATTAAATCAAACTAGTTTAATCAATTAATGATAATACAATGGAAAATCAAACATCCGGTTCTCAATTCCTATTTAATCAACCATATAAATCAATTAAAATGGCTAGTCTTAATTGAAAACATACAATTGATAGAATGAATTATGAAATTGTTCAAATACTCAAATATGTGCTTAAGTAAATTGAATCATAGTTTTTCATTGACATTCATTTATTCACAATTGAAAAGGTTCATATCTGAATTATTGGAAGCAGCAGAAAGGTCTGTTACTTGTTCATCGCTTCCTAAAGTTCCATTTTAATTCCCAAGGCAAGTGGCTAACATTATATTTGTGGGTTTTTAGTCTTTAGATATGGAACATATATGTGTCGATTTTTTTAAACAATAAGTCAAGCATTATTTTGTGGGTTCCACAGCAGTTGGGTAGTGTGGAATATGGAGTGTTTGCACTATATTATTAAATTGTTCATCCAAAATGCCCTGATAGATTTAGTATGGAAGAAAGTGGTTATCCCTATTTTGTGAGCTCTTCCATTATCTTTAATTTACCTTGATGCTTTTTTTATAATTTATATGGCAGTTACATCAATGATGGGATTCACTATTTTAACATATAGATGACACGTGATTGGTTTACGATGGACAATTTAAATGAATTTCGTCTTAGTTTAAGCTTGGTCGAAGTTGAAAACAACATAAATGTCTCTTCTATCAACGCTGAAGCATTTGATGAGAATTCCTCTGATGAAGTTCAATTAATTAAAGAAGAACACATTGTGGATTGTCCAAAAGTGTAAATAAGTTGTTCATTGATTGCACTATTTTTTTAGCATGAAGATTATCTTTTCATATTATGTTTAATAAATTTCTATTAGGCATTGATTAATACCATTGATTATTTTACATGTTATGGCCCCAAAAGCTGCAGTTCAGCAGGAAGGTCCTATTCCAATAACATAATCTCAACTATTGTCGGAAAACAAAACTCAATCATCTGGAGGAAGGAGTGCAACTGCACCTTGCAAGAAAACAATTGCCAAAGTTGATCGTTCCATGAAGGAACTTATAGTTGCCAAAGAGTCTTCAAAGGGGAGCAGCTCACAATCTTTTCAAACAGCACCCCAGTCAAGATTTCCAGACCAACAAGCTGAGAAAGTTGTTTCAGATGGACACACGAAGCCCATTGAGAATACCCCAACTATATAATATGGTCTGCTCTTTACGCTGGAACAACAAAAATATCCAGCATATTGAATCGCACTACAGAAATGGGGTTTTCAGGTGATGAAATGCATTAATATTTGAAAAAAATCAGACTTGTAGACAATCAATTTTAATATGGTTTGAAACCATCTGATTCTGTCTATAATTTGTGTTGTCTCAATTTCAATGCAGCTGCGGCGTCTTGTTCAACTAGAAGAAACAGTCGCGGATTTGCAAAGTTTCCATCCAAATGGGGAACGGGCAGTCGCATACATATGACTTTGACAGCCGAAGGCACAATTGTTGGCGAGGAATATAACAGTTTTGCCACAGCTTTAGGTGTGTTGGCACGAATGGGGAATGAGTTTCCAATTACTTACACAAGATGGGATGATGCTCTTGTTGAAATTAAGGATACACTGTGATACGGACCCTCTAGGCGACCAGCCCTAGGAACCCAAATCTCAACGGATTAGAAACCCTAATTACACAAAGAGCGAGTTGAATAAAGATCAGAATTAGAACCTAAAGGAAACTAAGGCCTTTAAACCCTAATTCAGAGACGCCACAAAGGTTGATCACTCCTTTGATAAGTCAAGTTCATGCATTCAATCAAGAACACAAGAAAACAAAAGCTAAGGCTTTTCCTGAATAATTCTTTTGAATTGATATCCTTACAAAGTATTATATGAATGGTATTTATAATAGTAAAACCCTAAATAATTAAGAAAGCAATTAAAAAAAAATCTAGAACTCCTAAATCACTAAGGAAATCAGATTACAAATTATATTGGAAGCTACTGAAATTTATTATAAAATCTTCCAAATCCTATTTAAGATAGAAAATCTTCAAAGCATCCACCAAATTTCGTGCACTCTTATTGATCTTCCAAATTTAACCCTTGCACACATAGATATGTAGCCACTCTTGGTGAAGCTTTGGAATCTTCAAGTTTTGCAGTTTCTTTATATTGAACATCCATTATCAAACCTTGTAAAGCTTCTTTCATTCTCTTTGTCCTTGCCCTAGTCATTGGACCACCAATTCCATGCAGAGGATCTACATAATATTGAAATCATCAACTTGCTTGCGAACTTCAGATTGGTTAGCACCTTGATCTCCATTATTCCCCCTTCCTCGAAAAGATTCGTCATCGAATCTCCTGCATCAAACAAAGATAAATCAGCCACATTAAAAGTAGCACTAACATTACCATAATCACTTGGCGGATCTAGTTTGTAAGCATTATCATTGATTCTCTCCAAAACTTGAAAAGGACCATCTCCCCTAGGCTGCAATTTTGATTTCCTTTGTGAAAGAAACCTTTCCTTTCGTAAGTGCACCCAAACCCAATCTCCAGGTTGGAAAACAACTTTCAAACGCCCTTGTTGGCTTGCTTGGCATATTGCTCATTCCTCCTTTCAATATTATCTCGAACCCTTGCATTCAATTCCTTCACAAAATCTGCCTTTTTCTTTCCATCAAAATTAGCATGCTCATTAGCAGGTAAAGGAAAAATATCTAAAGGAGTTAAAGGGTTAAAGCCATAAACAACCTCAAAAGGAGAATATGAAGAAGTAGAATGAACAGTTCTATTATATGCAAACTCAATATGTGGCAAGCACTTCTCCCATTGCCTTAAGTTCTTTTGAATAATAGCACGCAACAATGTAGTGAGTGTCCTATTAACTACTTCAGTTTGTCCATCTGTTTGAAGATGTGCAACAGTAGAAAACAAGAGTTTAGAGCCTAATTTATTCCACAAAGTGCCCCAAAAATGACTTAAGAACTTAACATCTCTATCACTGACAATTGTCTTTGGTAACCCATGCAAACGAACCACTTCCTTGAAGAACAAATCAGCAATATGTGTTGCATCATTGGTTTTAGAACATGCAATAAAGTGAGCCATCTTACTAAATCTATCAACAACAACAAATATGCTATCCTTTCCACTTTGAGTCCTGGGCAATCCTAAAACAAAGTCCATAGATATATATCAATCCAAGGTTGATTGGGCACATGTAAAGGGGTGTGCAATCCATGAGGTTTAACCTTAGATTTTGCTTGCCTACATGTAATACATTTATCATAAATAGACTGCACATCAAGCTTCATTTTAGGCCAATAAAAATGCTCACGCAAAATATCTAAAGTCTTTTGAACTCCAAAGTGACCCATCAAACCTCCACCATGACTTTCCCTAACAAACATCTCACGAACAGAACAAACAGGCACACATATTTTGTCTTTTTTGAACAGAAATCCTTCATGCCTATAGAAATCACCAAACGCACACTTAGCACATGCATTCCATGCTTGGCTGAAATCAGAATCATTAGCATACAAATCCTTAAGCAATTCAAAACCAAGCAATTTAGTTTGCAAGGAAGTAAGTAATACGTACCTCCTGGACAATGCATCAGCCACAACGTTTTCCTTCCCATGCTTGTACTTGATTACATAAGGAAACGTTTCTATAAACTCTAGCCACTTAGCATGTCTCTTATTAAGCTTACCTTGGGTCTTCAGAAACTTCAAACTCTCATGATCAGAATGAATAATGAATTCCCTTGGCCACAAGTAATGCTGCCATGTTTGTAGAGTTCTCACTAATGCATAAAGCTCCTTGTCATAAGTAGGATAGTTTAATGCTGCCCTACTTAACTTTTCACTAAAGTAAGCAATAGGTTTGGAATCCTGCATCAAAACAGCCCCTATTCCAATCCCAGATGCATCACATTCTATTTCAAAAGCTTTGTCAAAGTTAGGCAAACACAGCAATGGTGCATTAGTTAGCTTATCTTTCAAAGTGTTAAAAGCCTTTTCATGCACTTCACCCCACTTAAAAACAACATTCTTTTTAACAAGTTCATTTAAAGGTGCAGCAATGGAACTGAAATCCTTTAACAAACCTTCGATAAAAACTTGCCAAACCATGAAAAACTTCTCAGCTCATTCACATTCTTAGGTGTAGGCCAGTCCCTTATTGCCCTTACCTTCTCTTCATCTACACTTATTCCCTGCGAACTAACAACATAACCAAGAAACACAACAGATTCCATGCAAAACGTGCACTTCTTAAGATTAGCATATAATTGGTGCTCCCTTAACACACTAAAACGGCATGCAAATGTTTCACGTGTTCATCCAAACTTTTGCTGTATACTAAAATATCATCAAAGTAAACTACCACAAATTTTCCCATGAAAGCACGCAAGACATGATTCATTAATCTCATGAATGTACTAGGTGCATTAGTTAAACCAAAAGGCATTACTAACCACTCATACAATCCATGCTTAGTTTTAAATGCAGTCTTCCATTCATCTCCTTCTTTCATGCGAATCTGATGATAACCATTCTTTAAATCTATCTTAGAAAACAATTTAGAGCCATGCAATTCATCTAACATATCATCTAAGCGAGGGATAGGGTGTCTATACTTTACCGTTATCTTGTTAATGGCTCGACAATCCACACACATGCGCCATGCTCCATCTTTCTTTGGAACTAAGATAACAGGAACTGAACATGGGCTAAGACTCTCCCTTAAAAATCCCTTTTGCAGCAGCTCATCCACTTGCCTTTGTATCTCCTTTGTTTCTTCTGGATTAGCTCTATAAGCTGGTCTGTTAGGTATAGCAGAACCAGGTATAAAGTCTATTTGATGCTCAATGCCTCTAAAGGGAGGTAATCCATGGGGAATCTCCTCAGGAAATAGATCTTCAAAGTCCTGCAACAAAGACACAACAACACTAGCAAAGATGAATTAAGGTCACTAGTAGAAAGATAAACATCCTTGTACATAAGTACAAGTACTGTTTTCCTTGCCATCATTACACTCTTAACCTCATGTTTTTCTGCAAAAACACTAATTCTTTTGCTTACTTCTTTTTCTTCCCCCTCCTTCTCTCGTTTTTGTTCACTTTTCTCTCCACTCTTTTTCTTAATATCACTCGCTCTCCTTTTATTTTCTTCCTCATATTTTTCTGTCTCTCTCTTTTTGCACTCTCTTGCTATTCTAATCTGGTCTTCATAAGCTTGTAAAGGTCTGAGAGGGGCTAATACAACTTTTCGATTGTTCATGACAAAAGAATATCGATTTTTGTACCCATCATGCAACACCTTCCTATCAAATTGCCATGGACGCCCAAGCAAAATATGACCAGCATGCATTGGTGCCACATCGCAAAGAACCTCATCCTTGTACTTGCCAATTGAGAACAAAACTCGAATTTGCTTGTTCACTTTCACTTCTCCAGAATCATTTAACCATTGTAATTTGTATGGTTTTGGATGTCTCATGGTCTGCAATTTCAATTTTTCTACCAACAAAGTATTAGTAACATTAGTACAACTCCCACTATCAATAATTAGAGTGCATACCTTGTCCTTCACATGGCATCTTGTGTGAAAAATATGCTCCCGTTGCTCCTCATCCCCATCATCCTTAGGTTGTATGCTTAATGCTCTCCTTGTAACTAGCAAATCTCCATGTACTGGTTCTTCCACTTCAACATCAGAACCTTCTTCCAATTGTGGCATCTCATCATCACTTGAGATTTCACCATCTGCCCTTACAACCATAACCCTTTTGTTGGAACATTCTGAAGCAATATGTCCGAATCCTTGGCACTTAAAACACTTAATATCACGTGATCTAGAAGGTGGTTTAGATTCAAATTTAATTTCAGAATTACCTTTAGGAGGAATCGAAACAGAATTCTTCAACTTTGCTTCGTCTTTTGTTTTCAATCCAGCTTTGTTATCCTTCCAATTTGATGCATAACCATAGGACGAGCTAGATCTGAATCTCTTTGCTTTGATTTGCTTTTCCACTTTAATAGCCTTGTGCAATAAATCCTCCATCTCTACATAATGTTGCAAGTCAACCACATCAGCAATTTCCCTATTTAATCCACCAATGAATCTAGCCATTGTTGCTTCTCTATCTTCATCTATGTTTGCTCTAATCATGGCGATTTCCATCTCCTTGTAATAATCCTCCACACTTTTAGATCCTTGAACCAGCCCCTGCAACTTTCTATACAAATCTCTATAGTAATGGCTGGGTATGAATCTTTTGTGCATCACTGTCTTCATCTCTTCCCATGACTGAATTGGTCTTTCACCATTCCTACGTCTATTGATCACCAATTGATCCCACCATATGCTTGCATAATCTGTAAACTCCACAGCCGCTAATTTTACTTTCTTCTCCTCGGAGTAATTATGGCAATCAAATACATGCTCAACTTTTCTTTCCCAATCCAAATACAATTCAGGATCATTCTTTCCTTGAAAGGCTGGGATTTTCATCTTTATGCTGCCTATATTGTTGTCCCTCTTGAAATTGAAATTCTTGTTTTGTCTATGACTTGTCCTTTCCAATTCAGAATCAGCCTCTTCTTCTTCATCAGTTTCATGTTTTGTTTTTCGAAACAGAAGAGGATTCCAATTCTCTCATCCTAGCATTCAACAATTTGAATTGATCTTGGACAGCCTTGATGAACAATTTCATGTCAGTATCATGTGATTCGCCTCCTTCCTTACTCATGTTAACTTGTGTAAAAGGAAAAGAAAAAAAAACAATGTTGTTCTTCACACTCCCTCACGTGTTTGCACTCAATCAGATAGGTAACCCTCGTGTTTCACTCTTTTTTTTTGGCTTTTTCTTTAATGATATTCACTCTTTCCTTTTACCACTCAAAAACCCTAGCTGCCTCCTTTATGTTCTTAACAGAATCACAAACTCAACAAATTCAAAGAAGCAGATAGCGACAATCTCAAAAACCAGAGTGTTAAAGACTTAGTTGAAGCAATTTAGATATTTGAAAATCAAAGATGACCAACTCTATAGAACCAAGAAAAATAATATAACTTCAAACAGAAGCAAAAGACATATGAAAGAAACCACTAGAATCAGCAAATTGTTGGAAATCCCAAAACACACGGAAACAGCCTTGTTCTTGTTCTTTCCATTCTTCCTTTTTTTTTTTTTGCACGATTTTTTTTTTTAATCAGAAACAAGGTCCATAAGATTCATGAAAGACAAGAAGAAACGAATTTCACAAATAACTCAAACATCAATAGCAAGATTCAATATTTCAAAGAATTTAGATCAAGAGTCAATCAAAAATCAAAACTTTTATAAGAAAAATAATGGAGATCAAGGTGCTAACCAATCTGAAGTTCGCAAGCAAGTTGATGATTTCAAATATTATGTAGATCCTCTGCATGGAATTGGTGGTCCAATGACTAGGGCAAGGACAAAGAGAATGAAAGAAGCTTTACAAGGTTTGATAATGGATGTTCAATATAAAGAAACTGCAGAACTTGAAGATTCCAAAGCTTCACCAAGAGTGGCTACATATCTATGTGTGCAAGGGTTAAATTTGGAAGATCAATAAGAGTGCACGAAAATTTGGTGGATGCTTTGAAGATTTTCTATCTTAAATAGGATTTGGAAGATTTTATATAATAAATTTCAGTAGCTTCCAAATATAATTTGTAATCTGATTTCCTTAGTGATTTAGGAGTTCTAGATTTTTTTAATTTTCTTTCTTAATTATTTAGGGTTTTACTATTATAAATACCATTCATATAATACTTTGTAATGGATATCAATTCAAAAGAATTATTCAGGAAAAGCCTTAGCTTTTGTTTTCTTGTGTTCTTGATTGAATGCATGAACTTGACTTATCAAAGGAGTGATCAACCTTTGTGGCGTCTCTGAATTAGGGTTTAAAGGCCTTAGTTTCCTTTAGGTTCTAATTCTGATCTTTATTCAACTCGCTCTTTGTGTAATTAGGGTTTCTAATCCGTTGAGATTTGGGTTCCTAGGGCTGGTCGCCTAGAGGGTCCGTATCAATTGGTATCAGAGCTTTGGTTCCGAGGCAAGTTTGTTTATCGCCTTTATTTTCGTTTCTTGATATTCTTAATTCAAAAAAAAAATCTAATCTTTGTTATTCTTGAGTAAAAGAAAAAAAAAGTTATAATCTTGAGAAAGGGAGAATTGAATTGAATTCTTGCACTGTTCAGAACTTTTTCTTATAAAAGTTTTGATTTTTGATTGACTCTTGATCTAAATTCTTTGAAATATTGAATCTTGCTATTGATTATGAGTTATTTGTGAAATTCGTTTCTTCTTGTCTTTCATGAATCTTATGGACCTTGTTTCTGATTAAAAAAAAATCGTGCAAAAAAAAAAAAAGGAAGAATGGAAAGAACAAGAACAAGGCTGTTTCCGTGTGCTTTGGGATTTCCAACAATTTGCTGATTCTAGTGGTTTCTTTCATATGTCTTTTGCTTCTGTTTGAAGTTCTATTATTTTTCTTGGTTCTATAGAGTTGGTCATCTTGATTTTCAAATATCTAAATTGCTTCAACTAAGTCTTTAACACTCTGGTTTTTGAGATTGTCGCTATCCACTTCTTTGAATTTGTTGAGTTTGTGATTCTGTTAAGAACATAAAGGAGGCGGCTAGGGTTTTTGAGTGGTAAAAGGCAAGAGTGAATATCATTAAAGAAAAAAGCCAAAAAAGAGTGAAACACGAGGGTTACCTATCTGATTGAGTGCAAACACGTGAGGGAGTGTGAGGAACAACATTTTTTTTTCTTTTCCTTTTACACAGGTTAACATGAGTAAGGAAGGAGGCGAATCACATGGGCTGTCCAAGATCAATTCAAATTGTTGAATGCTAGGATGAGAGAATTGGAATCCTCTTCTGTTTCGAAAACAAAACATGAAACTGATGAAGAAGAAGAAGCTGATTCTGAATTGGAAAGGACAAGTCATAGACAAAACAAGCATTTCAATTTCAAGAGGGACAACAATATAGGCAGCATAAAGATGAAAATCCCAGCCTTTCAAGGAAAGAATGATCCTGAATTGTATTTGGATTGGGAAAGAAAAGTTGAGCATGTATTTGATTGCCATAATTACTCCGAGGAGAAGAAAGTAAAATTAGCGGCTGTGGAGTTTACAGATTATGCAAGCATATGGTGGGATCAATTGGTGATCAATAGACGTAGGAATGGTGAAAGACCAATTCAGTCATGGGAAGAGATGAAGACAGTGATGCACAAAAGATTCATACCCAGCCATTACTATAGAGATTTGTATAGAAAGTTGCAGGGGCTGGTTCAAGGATCTAAAAGTGTGGAGGATTATTACAAGGAGATGGAAATCGCCATGATTAGAGCAAACATAGATGAAGATAGAGAAGCAACAATGGCTAGATTCATTGGTGGATTAAATAGGGAAATTGCTGATGTGGTTGACTTGCAACATTATGTAGAGATGGAGGATTATTGCACAAGGCTATTAAAGTGGAAAAGCAAATCAAAGCAAAGAGATTCAGATCTAGCTCGTCCTATGGTTATGCATCAAATTGGAAGGATAACAAAGCTGGATTGAAAACAAAAGACGAAGCAAAGTTGAAGAATTCTGTTTCGATTCCTCCTAAAGGTAATTCTGAAATTAAATTTGAATCTAAACCACCTTCTAGATCACGTGATATTAAGTGTTTTAAGTGCCAAGGATTCGGACATATTGCTTCAGAATGTTCCAACAAAAGGGTTATGGTTGTAAGGGCAGATGGTGAAATCTCAAGTGATGATGAGATGCCACAATTGGAAGAAGGTTCTGATGTTGAAGTGGAAGAACCAGTACATGGAGATTTGCTAGTTACAAGGAGAGCATTAAGCATACAACCTAAGGATGATGGGGATGAGGAGCAACGGGAGCATATTTTTCACACAAGATGCCATGTGAAGGACAAGGTATGCACTCTAATTATTGATAGTGGGAGTTGTACTAATGTTACTAATACTTTGTTGGTAGAAAAATTGAAATTGCAGACCATGAGACATCCAAAACCATACAAATTACAATGGTTAAATGATTCTGGAGAAGTGAAAGTGAACAAGCAAATTCGAGTTTTGTTCTCAATTGGCAAGTACAAGGATGAGGTTCTTTGCGATGTGGCACCAATGCATGCTGGTCATATTTTGCTTGGGCGTCCATGGCAATTTGATAGGAAGGTGTTGCATGATGGGTACAAAAATCGATATTCTTTTGTCATGAACAATCGAAAAGTTGTATTAGCCCCTCTCAGACCTTTACAAGCTTATGAAGACCAGATTAGAATAGCAAGAGAGTGCAAAAAGAGAGAGACAGAAAAATATGAGGAAGAAAATAAAAGGAGAGCGAGTGATATTAAGAAAAAGAGTGGAGAGAAAAGTGAACAAAAACGAGAGAAGGAGGGGGAAGAAAAAGAAGTAAGCAAAAGAATTAGTGTTTTTGCAGAAAAACATGAGGTTAAGAGTGTAATGATGGCAAGGAAAACAGTACTTGTACTTATGTACAAGGATGTTTATCTTTCTACTAGTGACCTTAATTCATCTTTGCCTAGTGTTGTTGTGTCTTTGTTGCAGGACTTTGAAGATCTATTTCCTGAGGAGATTCCCCATGGATTACCTCCCTTTAGAGGCATTGAGCATCAAATAGACTTTATACCTGGTTCTGCTATACCTAACAGACCAGCTTATAGAGCTAATCCAGAAGAAACAAAGGAGATACAAAGGCAAGTGGATGAGCTGCTGCAAAAGGGATTTTTAAGGGAGAGTCTTAGCCCATGTTCAGTTCCTGTTATCTTAGTTCCAAAGAAAGATGGAGCATGGCGCATGTGTGTGGATTGTCGAGCCATTAACAAGATAACGGTAAAGTATAGACACCCTATCCCTCGCTTAGATGATATGTTAGATGAATTGCATGGCTCTAAATTGTTTTCTAAGATAGATTTAAAGAATGGTTATCATCAGATTCGCATGAAAGAAGGAGATGAATGGAAGACTGCATTTAAAACTAAGCATGGATTGTATGAGTGGTTAGTAATGCCTTTTGGTTTAACTAATGCACCTAGTACATTCATGAGATTAATGAATCATGTCTTGCGTGCTTTCATGGGAAAATTTGTGGTAGTTTACTTTGATGATATTTTAGTATACAGCAAAAGTTTGGATGAACACGTGAAACATTTGCATGCCGTTTTTAGTGTGTTAAGGGAGCACCAATTATATGCTAATCTTAAGAAGTGCACGTTTTGCATGGAATCTGTTGTGTTTCTTGGTTATGTTGTTAGTTCGCAGGGAATAAGTGTAGATGAAGAGAAGGTAAGGGCAATAAGGGACTGGCCTACACCTAAGAATGTGAATGAGCTGAGAAGTTTTCATGGTTTGGCAAGTTTTTTATCGAAGGTTTGTTAAGGATTTCAGTTCCATTGCTGCACCTTTGAATGAACTTGTTAAAAAGAATGTTGTTTTTAAGTGGGGTGAAGTGCATGAAAAGGCTTTTAACACTTTGAAAGATAAGCTAACTAATGCACCATTGCTGTGTTTGCCTAACTTTGACAAAGCTTTTGAAATAGAATGTGATGCATCTGGGATTGGAATAGGGGTTGTTTTGATGCAGGATTCCAAACCTATTGCTTACTTTAGTGAAAAGTTAAGTAGGGCAGCATTAAACTATCCTACTTATGACAAGGAGCTTTATGCATTAGTGAGAACTCTACAAACATGGCAGCATTACTTGTGGCCAAGGGAATTCATTATTCATTCTGATCATGAGAGTTTGAAGTTTCTGAAGACCCAAGGTAAGCTTAATAAGAGACATGCTAAGTGGCTAGAGTTTATAGAAACGTTTCCTTATGTAATCAAGTACAAGCATGGGAAGGAAAACGTTGTGGCTGATGCATTGTCCAGGAGGTACGTATTACTTACTTCCTTGCAAACTAAATTGCTTGGTTTTGAATTGCTTAAGGATTTGTATGCTAATGATTCTGATTTCAGCCAAGCATGGAATGCATGTGCTAAGTGTGCGTTTGGTGATTTCTATAGGCATGAAGGATTTATGTTCAAAAAAGACAAACTATGTGTGCCTGTTTGTTCTGTTCGTGAGATGTTTGTTAGGGAAAGTCATGGTGGAGGTTTGATGGGTCACTTTGGAGTTCAAAAGACTTTAGATATTTTGCGTGAGCATTTTTATTGGCCTAAAATGAAGCTTGTTGTGCAGTCTATTTGTGATAAATGTATTACATGTAGGCAAGCAAAATCTAAGGTTAAACCTCATGGATTGCACACCCCTTTACCTGTGCCCAATCAACCTTGGATTGATATATATCTATGGACTTTGTTTTAGGATTGCCCAGGACTCAAAGTGGAAAGGATAGCATATTTGTTGTTGTTGATAGATTTAGTAAGATGGCTCACTTTATTGCATGTTCTAAAACTAATGATGCAACACATATTGCTGATTTGTTCTTCAAGGAAGTGGTTCGTTTGCATGGGTTACCAAAGACAATTGTCAGTGATAGAGATGTTAAGTTCTTAAGTCATTTTTGGCGCACTTTGTGGAATAAATTAGGCACTAAACTCTTGTTTTCTACTGTTGCACATCCTCAAACAGATGGACAAACTGAAGTAGTTAATAGGACACTCACTACATTGTTGAGTGCTATTATTCAAAAGAACTTAAGGCGATGGGAGAAGTGTTTGCCACATATTGAGTTTGCATATAATAGAACTGTTCATTCTACTTCTTCATATTCTCCTTTTGAGGTTGTTTATGGCTTTAACCTTTTAACTCCTTTAGATATTTTTCCTTTACCTGCTAATGAGAATGCTAATTTTGATGGAAAGAAAAAGGCAGATTTTGTGAAGGAATTGCATGCAAGGGTTCGAGATAACATTGAAAGGAGGAATGAGCAATATGCCAAGCAAGCCAACAAGGGGCGTTTGAAAGTTGTTTTCCAACCTGGAGATTGGGTTTGGGTGCACTTACGAAAGGAAAGGTTTCCTTCACAAAGGAAATCAAAATTGCAGCCTAGGGGAGATGGTCATTTTCAAGTTTTGGAGAGAATCAATGATAATGCTTACAAACTAGATCTGCCAAGTGATTATGGTAATGTTAGTGCTACTTTTAATGTGGCTGATTTATCTTTGTTTGATGCAGGAGATTCGAGGACGAATCTTTTCGAGGAAGGGGGGAATAATGGAGATCAAGGTGCTTGATGCGGAGCATGGAGATGTCATTAATGGAAATTCGAGTTCAAGCACAAATAAGAAGAAGCTGGATCCTTTGAGCTATGATGGAGGTCCAATTACAAGAGCTAGAGCTAAACAGATGAAAGATGCACTCAATGGGCTTATTTTGTATTATTTGGATCAATCTGCTCAAGAGGGAAATTGCATGGGCTGTCCAAGACTTGTGAATTTAATTAGATTTGATACAAAAAAGAAGAAAGTCCAATTACAAGCCCACCAAACTTAAGAATTTCGTCCAGCCCATAAGGATTTTAGGGTTTATTTGTTTTCTATAAGAATTTGGAAATCTTTGCAGATTTGGTACCTATTAGATTTATTGTTTTATTTGTTTTCCTTTTTGAATAAGGAAATCTGGGTAGATTTGATATCTTAGTAGATTTGGTTTCCTTTTTAAATAAGTAGAGTTCCTAATCAAACAAGGATTTGAACTCTTTCTTCTATATATGTAATTGGAACAAATCAGATGATAATGATTGAATACAATTTTGAGTTTTATCTTAAAAGTTCTTGTGAGAGCTTTGCTTTGAAATTCTCTAAGAATTTCGCCACTTATAATTAGGGTTCTTAGTTGTTTGATAACTAAAGGCTCCTAATTCGTGATCTTTGGTAATAGTATCAAGAGTTTGTTACGGGTCTTGTTTGATAGATAAGTAAGGATCGTATCAGTTTGATAGATAAGTATGGATAAATTATACCATAATTAGATTGGTTTTTAGGAGTTTAATGTGTTGTTTATTGAAATAAAATCTACCTAATTGTGTGTTTATGTGCTTAAATTGGTTATTTACACTTTTATCTTTGTTTGCAGGTATTTTGAAGGTATTTTAACATGTTTAGAAGACATTGGAGGAAGATAGGAGCTTTAAGAAGTTGTTTCGCAGGAAACATGGAGTGGACGCGCCTTAGAAACCAATTGGACGCGCACTTGAAGAAGTGGACGCGTCACTATTCATACACGCGTCCATTCTCAGTAGTTTTGGAGCCTCACGCGTCCACTTGGACGTTTCTGACAGCCTCGCGCGTCCACTTTTGACAGCACGCGCGTCCACTCTCAGAATTGAAGATTTTGGGCAGTTTTTTAGTAGTTTTGAATTAGGACTCTTATGTAACTAACCCTAGGACCTTTTCTAACTATTTATAGGGTTTATTAGCTTAGTTTTTGGGGGTGGCAAGCACCTTAGATATTTTCTTCCCAAGCATTGTAGGAGATCAAAGGGTGGGAGCTTCTCGGGAAATCGGATTTCCAACTAATGAGTTTCTCTCTTTCCCTTAATCTTTTTATGATGTTTTCCTTTATGCTTTGTGAGTAAACGTTTTTAAGTTAGCAAGGACATGTATTAGGTTTATGTTATTCGGGAATATGAGATTTACGTTTTGTAATTAAAAACCCGATCTTTTCAAGGAATCATTACTTTTATTTGAGTATTTGAACAATTCTTGGTTTTATTCTATCAATTGTGTTATTTCAATTATTATTGGCCATCTTAATTGTTTTGCATAGTTGATTAACTAGGGTTATGCAGAATCGGTTTTCGGTAACCAAAAGTAGTAACTATTGATTAATTTAAATCTGTGTTTGATTAATTAATAGGGAATTGTTTGAAACGAATTGCATGATTTTAATCGGCCATTAATTTTATGTAATTTGTGTTGATGTTGTCCTTATGCTTAATAACTTGATTGACTATCTTATGCGAGCGATTCGGTAATTTGGTTTAATCAGGTTAAAGTTAATTTGCCGTGCTTCTCGGGAATTAACCTAATTTTTACAGGAATTGGAATTTGCTGCGCTACGCGGAATTCTAAGTCATTACTCAAATAGGTTATTATCAATGATTAATCCCGAATAAATGAAACCGAAATACAAAGTCCTTGCTAACGTCTTTTTATCCATTGATTTCTAGTTATTTTGTGAATTACTTATTTTTAAGTTTTAATCTTTTTAGATAAAAACCAAATCTTTTCCCCCCAAATTCGTGATTAGTTTACTTAATCAAAGAATTTACAAGTCTCTGTGGGTTCGACCCTTACTTGCCCTAACTATATAAGTTGGTTGAGTTTGGTATTAATTTGATAGCGCAACGACACGCTCGTCAAAAACGAAATCTCAGGGATGAATTAGAAGATGAATTTGACGCAGATTCTACACGTTTCAACAAAGAAAAATCTAAGGATGGGAATTTGGGGTCAATCAAGATGACGATTCCATCTTTCCAAGGCAAGAGCAATCCAGAAGCATATTTAGATTGGGAAAAGAAGGTCGAACGTGTGTTTGAATGTCATAACTACACCGAAGAGAAGAAGGTAAAATTGGCTGTTGTAGGTTTTACTGATTATGCAAGTGTGTGGTGGGATCAGCTCTCAACTTCTAGGCGTAGGAGTGGAGAAGGTTCAATCTCTTCATGGTTTGAGATGAAAACAATTATGAGGAGGAGATTTGTACCACAACATTATTATAGAGAGTTGTACAATATTTTACAGAGATTGAACCAAGGATCAAAGAGCGTTGAAGAGTATCATCAAGAGATGGAGATGGCCATGATTCGAGCCAATGTTGAGGAGGACAAGGAGGCTACTATGGCACGATTTCTTTCTGGTTTAAATCGTGACATTGCTAACCTGGTTGAATTGCATCATTATGTTGATTTTGAGGATATGGTACACATGGCAATTAAGGTTGAGAAGCAATTAAAGATGAGGAACAAATCTGGTTTGACTTCTACTTCTTCATGGAAGTCGAATTGGAAGGGCAACAAATGTGGAGATTCAAATTCAAGCAAGGACAGATTTGAAGCAAACAAAAGTAAAGATGTTTCTACAACAAAAATACAACCTAAGGATGATAAATCTAAGGGTTCTTTGAGAGATCTGAAGTGCTTTAGATGCTTGGGATATGGACATAGGCAAGCCCAATGTCCTACTGCAAAGGTGATGGTTATACGAAATGGAGAAGTGGTGAGTGAAGATGAGGGAGATAATTTTGACTACAGTGACATGCCACTATTAGCAGAAGATTCAGAGGAAGCAGATGATGGAGAAACAGCCCCTCAAGGATCAGTTTTCAGCTTGGTCACAAGACGAGCACTAAGCATCCAATCCAAAGAGGATGAGGTACAACGTGAAAACATATTTCATACTAGATGCTTCATACATGATAAACTGTGTAGCATGATCATTGATGGGGGTAGTTGTACTAATGTTGTTAATGCTAGTTTAGTTGATAAATTGGGATTGAAAACAACTAAACACCCTAATCCCTATAGATTGCAATGGCTAAACAATACTGGAGATCTTAGGGTTACAAGGCAATCATTGATATCTTTCTCAATTGGACGTTATTCTGATCGGGTTTTATGTGATGTTGTTCCCATGCATGCTACTCATATATTATTGGGACGACCTTGGCAGTATGATAGGCGAGTTATGCATGATGGCTTCACTAATCGATATTCTTTTGTGATGGATGGACGACCTATTAAGTTGCTGCCCATGTCACCTAAAGAGGTGTTTGAAGATCAGAAAATATTGAGTGAATGTGAGAGTGCACAAAAAAAAAGAAGATGCACGAGCAAAAGGAGAGCTGTGAGAAAAGCCATGAGAGGCGTGAGAAAAGAGAGGAAAAAGGAGAGGAAACAGAGGGGATGTGTCAGGAGGAAAAGAATCTTGAGAGGGCACATGCAAAAGGAGAGAATAGTGTGCAAAGAGTGGCTAAACAAGAGGTAAAAGGCAGTTTCTATGCAAGAGAGGGTGAGGTCCGAAAGGCCTATCTATCTAGGCAATCTATGCTTCTTTTGGTATTCAAAGGAACGAATTTAACTATTTCTTCTAACCCAGATCTCTCTTCTCTTCCTAGTTCTTTTCAAACTTTGTTGCAGGAATTTGAAGAATTGTTTCCTGAAACTATGCCAGAAGGCTTGCCACCACTTAGAGGGATTGAACACCAAATTGACTTCATTGCTGGAGCACAAATTCCAAACCGACCAGCTTATAGAAGCAATCCTGAAGAAACCAAGGAGTTACAAAGGCAAGTGGATGAATTGTTGTCTAAGGGTTTGATCAAAGAAAGTATGAGTCCATGTGCAGTACCCGTGTTGTTGGTGCCTAAAAAAGATGGTTCTTGGCGAATGTGTGTTGATTGTCGAGCAATTAACAAAATTACGGTGATGATTCGAGGGCGAATCCTTTTGAGGAAAGGGGGAGTGATGCGGAGAATGGAGATGTCATTAATGGAAATTCGAGTTCAAGCACAAATAAGAAGAAGCTGGATCCTTTGAGCTATGATGGAGGTCCAATTACAAGAGCTAGAGCTAAACAGATGAAAGATGCACTCAATGGGCTTATTTTGTGTTATTTGGATCAATCTGCTCAAGAGGGAAATTGCATGGGCTGTCCAAGACTTGTGAATTTAATTAGATTTGATACAAAAAAGAAGAAAGTCCAATTATAAGCCCACCAAACTTAAGAATTTCGTCCAGCCCATAAGGATTTTAGGGTTTATTTGTTTTCTATAAGAATTTGGAAATCTTGGCAGATTTGGTACCTATTAGATTTATTGTTTTATTTGTTTTCCTTTTTGAATAAGGAAATCTGGGTAGATTTGATATCTTAGTAGATTTGGTTTCCTTTTTAAATAAGTAGAGTTCCTAATCAAACAAGGATTTGAACTCTTTCTTCCATATATGTAATTGGAACAAATCAGATGATAATGATTGAATACAATTTTGAGTTTTATCTTAAAAGTTCTTGTGAGAGCTTTGCTTTGAAATTCTCTAAGAATTTCGCCACTTATAATTAGGGTTCTTAGTTGTTTGATAACTAAAGGCTCCTAATTCGTGATCTTTGGTAATAGTATCAAGAGTTTGTTACGGGTCTTGTTTGATAGATAAGCAATGATCGTATCAGTGCTAACCAATCTGAAGTTCGCAAGCAAGTTGATGATTTCAAATATTATGTAGATCGTCTGCATGGAATTGGTGGTCCAATGACTAGGGTAAGGACAAAGAGAATGAAAGAAGCTTTACAAGGTTTGATAATGGATGTTCAATATAAAGAAACTGCAGAACTTGAAGATTCCAAAGCTTCACCAAGAGTGGCTACATATCTATGTGTGCAAGGGTTAAATTTGGAAGATCAATAAGAGTGCACGAAAATTTGGTGGATGCTTTGAAGATTTTCTATCTTAAATAGGATTTGGAAGATTTTATATAATAAATTTCAGTAGCTTCCAAATATAATTTGTAATCTGATTTCCTTAGTGATTTAGGAGTTCTAGATTTTTTTTAATTTTCTTTCTTAATTATTTAGGGTTTTACTATTATAAATACCATTCATATAATACTTTGTAATGGATATCAATTCAAAAGAATTATTCAGGAAAAGCCTTAGCTTTTGTTTTCTTGTGTTCTTGATTGAATGCATGAACTTGACTTATCAAAGGAGTGATCAACCTTTGTGGCGTCTCTGAATTAGGGTTTAAAGGCCTTAGTTTCCTTTAGGTTCTAATTCTGATCTTTATTCAACTCGCTCTTTGTGTAATTAGGGTTTCTAATCCGTTGAGATTTGGGTTCCTAGGGCTGGTCGCCTAGAGGGTCCGTATCAATTCTTCATTTTTTTTGCAATTTATTTCTTTTATTATTGTCTTCATCTTAGTATATTTTTCAAATTTTTTAGAATAATATTTCAAGGCTTTTTTAATAATATAGTAAAGAAATTATGTCTGGATAATTTTAATATTTCCAGAGAGTTTATCTTTCAAATTTTCTTTCTAATGTTTATAAATTCCATCTTATATTTATTAAATATGTATTGTGAGTAATTTTCTTTTGTTAGCAAAGATATGTGTTAAGTTATTAATAAATGGGATTATGAGATAATTTTCTTTGTACTTAATTTCTATTTGGATTTATTTAACTGGACTTATGGTCGGTTTACCCGCCTAGTCTTTATTTATTTTTCTTTATGCACTTTAAATATCGCAAATGGATGGTCGAGCCTCCTAACTAGTTTAATATACTTTTATGTCTTTAATTCTTTTTTTATGGAAGGTCGAGCCTCCATACTTTTAGTTTAATTTATTTAAATGGCCGGTTGAACCGCCTAATTTCTTTAGTTAATATAAATCCAATCTTTCTTATATATATATATATATATATATATGTGTGTGTGTGTGTGTGTGTGTGTGTATTTATTTAATATACTTTTATATATATATATATATATTAATTAAGTATTTATATAATTCCTATTTTAACCAATATAATTGTGTGAATTAATTGGATTGACAATCTAGTTAATAAATGTGATTATATAGCTAGGATTATTAATCTTGCATTAATGATTCAAGTAGAATCTACTAGTTTAATTGAGTTGCAGCTCTTGGCTAAATTAAATTAGTAGGAGAATTATATAATTTAAATTGTATATAATTAAGCTGATTGTTATATATAATTTAATGTTGGTGATACCTTATTTGTTTAATGCAATTTGATTGAGCATCCTATACACGCTGGTTATTAGTGATGTTTAATTAAATTAGAGATTAATCTGTCTGAGCTCATCGAGATTAATTTATTTTGTAAGGATAGGAATCTGTCTGAGCTGATCGGGATTCTAAAACCAACTACTTAATAATGTATTTATCTATGATTAATCCCATGAAAAATATAACTTGATATTAGTTCCTTGCTAACGTTTTTTATATCATTTGTATTCCAACTTTCGTTTTAATTCTGTTTACAAAATCCAAAACTTCAAAAATATTTATTCTAATTGTTGTCATTATCTTATTCTCAAAATAGCAAAACCCCCAAAACCTTTTCCGGTTAATAATTTTAATTTAAGAATTGACAAATTTATGTGGATTCGATCCCTACTTTCCCTATTTACATAGGAATTATTAGGTTTAAATTTTGAGAGTCGTACGACAGGCTTCGTCAAATTTTGGCACCGTTGCCGGGGATTTGTTTTAATTTATTCTATTAAAATTGTTATTCTTTTTATTTTGTTACATATTTCATTCCTTTCGTGATATTCAGATATAGATTTCATTCATTTGGTGACATCAGACGACAAGTTTATTGTTGTATGCACTTAAGAAGTGGTAAGTGAAAGCCATAAAGCTTTTAATGTCTTAATTTTGATTAATGGTAAACATTGATGAGGACTAATGTCTTGTTTGTACAAGTGATAGAGTTTTTGGATTCATGATTTAATCCATGCAAGGACAAGATTTCTAGTCTTCAACGAAGTATACAAGTCAAGACTATCATGTTTTGAAGACCAGCTTTTATTGGATTAGATAGGAACTAGATGTATAGTTTTAGAGTTTCATATATTTTGATATATCTAGTCTTACCTCTAATTGAGTAATAATTTCTATAGATTGCTCAATAAAAGTGAAATGTTTTTTAAATTGCACTTCATATAGATAAAACATGAGTTAGGTATTTGAAATGATTTTCAAAATACATGCACATACTTTAATTTCTATGAAATGTATTCCACAAACTCTTGGAGTTTATTGAAATCTTGTTTTGCATAGTTTGAATGCATGTACGGTCGACTTAACTGCAGTGTGGTCGACCACAAATCATGCGGTCGACCAGACCTCTCAACTTATCGTTCGCAGAATGTCCAGAGCTCTCTGGAACACTTGCGGATGATGGTGCGGTCGACCGGACTTCTCAGCTCATCGTCTGCAGAATGTCCAGAGCTCTCTGGAAAACTTACGGATGATGGTGCGATCGACCAGACTACTCAGATCATCGTCTGCATTATGTCCAGAGCTCTCTGAAAAACTTACGGATGATGGTGTAGACGACTAATTTGATATGCAGTTGACCGTACTTCTCCTGAGTGGGATTCTAACAGTCATTTTTATGACCGTTGATGCATACATATAAATACCCAATTATTTAAAAAACTTAGGACCACGACTTTTTGAGCAAAAATCTGATTCCTACTCTTCATAGAACATCTTGAAATTATTTTAAAACCCTTTCATAACATTTACATTGTGAAAATCATCCAAGAAGGGTCTTTACAAAATCATTGGTGTTCTTGACCAATCTAGAGAAACATATTACTCAAAGTGGTACTTATGCTTCAAATTGATATATCTTCACATTAAGGTGATATTTATATCAAACTCTTCATATTCTTATCTTGTTAGTTTTATTCAATGTTGCATTGAGCTTAAAACTCTAAGGGTTAGAGTGAGCCTTGAATTATAAATAATTGCGATTGTCTTATGATGTACTCATAAATTAACTGATTTTTATGTTATTTAATTACTATATTTTGTTTGAAAATCGGTTAATTATGTTATTTAATGGATATATTTCATATTTCCCTTCTATTTCTTTGTTTGTAAGTTTTTCACTGTATTTTAGTTCATTATGGAGATAAAAAGAAGAAGAATAAATGTTGGAGAAGTTAAAAAAAAATTTCATGTAATCTAATGACGTGGCGCAATCATAAGATAACACGTGGCGCAATCAGAATGTGACAAGTGGCGCTTCTAGAAGCCGCAATTTGGACCAATGAGGACGCGGCATGTGACGAAGTTGGGGAAATTAGGCCACCAACTAAATTTTCAACACTTTGGGGTGAAAAATTACAATTTTGCCCTTGATTTTTGTGGCTATAAATAGGAAGCTTATTTTTATGATTTAGACACCAATTTAGCTCCAATCTTCTTCATTTCTTTTGCAATTTATTTATTTTATTATTGTCTTCATCTTAGTATATTTTTCATATTTTTTAGAATAATATTTCAAGGCTTTTTGTAATATTTAGTAAAGAAATTCTATCCGGATAAGTTCAATATTTCCGGAGAGTTTATCTTTCAAATTTTCTTTCTAATGTTTATAAATTTCATCTTATATTTATTAAATATGTATTGTGAGTAATTTTCTTTTGTTAGCAAGGATATGTGTTAAGTTATTAATAAATGGGATTATGAGATAATTTTCTTTGTACTTAATTTCTATTTGGATTTATTTAACTGGACTTATCGTCGGTTTACCCGCCTATTCTTTATTTATTTTGCTTTATGCACTTTAAATATCGCAAATGGATGGCCGAGCCACTTATTAGTTTAATTTATTTTTATGTCTTTTATTTTCTTTATTATGGAAGGTCGAGCCTCCTAACTAGTTTAATATATTTTTATATCTTTAATTCTTTTTTTATAGATGGCGAGCCTCCATACTTTTAGTTTAATTTATTTAAATGGCCGGTTGAACCGCCTAATTTCTTTAGTTAATATAAATCCAATCTTTCTTTTATATATATATATATATATATGTGTGTGTGTGTGTGTGTGTGTATTTATTTAATATACTTATATATATTAATTAAGTATTTATATAATTCATGTTTTAACCAATATAATTGTGTGAATTAATTGGATTGACAATCTAGTTAATGAATGTGATTATATAGCTAGGATTATTAATCTTCTATTAATGATTCAAGTATCATCTACTAGTTTAATTGAGTTGCAGCTCTTGGCTAAATTAAATTAGTAGCAGAATTATATAATTTAAATTGTATATAATGAAGCTGATTGTTATATACAATTTAATGTTGGTGATACTTTATTTGTTTAATTGAATTTGATTGAACATCTTATCTGTCTTAGCTGATCGAGATTAATTTATTTTGTAAGGATAGAAATCTGTCTGAGCTATCGAGATTCTAAAACCAACTACTTAATAATGTATTTATCTATGATTAATCCCATGAAAAATATAACTTGATACTAGTTTTCTTGCTAACGCTTTTTATATCATTTGTATTCCAAATTTTGTTTTAATTCTATTTACAAAATCCAAAACCTCAATAATATTTATTCTAATTGTTGTTATTACCTTATTCTCAAAATAGCAAAACCCCCAAAACCTTTTCCGGTTAATGATTTTAATTTAAGAATTGACAAATCTTTGTGGATTCGATCCCTAATGTCCCTATCTACATAAGAATTATTATGTTTAAATTTTGAGAGTCGTACAACAGGGTTCGTCAAATTTTGGCGTCGTTGCGGGGGATTTGTTTTAATTTCTTCTATTAAAATTGTTAATCTTTTTATTTTGTTACAGATTTCATTCCTTTGGTGATATTTAAATACAGATTTCATTCATTTGGTGACATCAGACGACAAGTTCATTGTTGTATGCACTTAAGAAGTGGTAAGATCACCGGAGAAGAACAAGGGAGTAAAACACCAGTTGAGATCAGAGAACAAGCTACGGAACTTGAAGAAGGCAAAGCAGAAAATCAACCGAATACCCAACTTATTTCTGTTGATATTCTTCTTGCTCATCTTTTTAATATGGCTTTGAATCAAAGATCTCTAAAAGAACTCACTTCTCCTACTCTTGATGAACAACCATTATGCATTATTTTTCCACAAGTTGATGCTAATTTTAAAATACATACAGGTTTTATCAATGTTTGTCAACATTTAATGGATTACCTGGAGAAAATCCACTTAGGCACATTAAAGAGTTTCATGTTATTTGCACAAATTTGAAACAAGAAGGTATAAGAGATGAAGTTATTAAAATACGTTCTTTTCCCTTTAGCTTACAAAATAGTGCAAAAGATTGGTTATATGATTTGTCTTCGGGATCTATTCAAGATTAGACTGGTATGCAAAGAGCTTTTCTAGCTAAATATTATCCTGCATCTAGAACTTTAACAGTCCGAAAGGATATAAGTGGCATAGGACAACAAACTGATGAAACATTGTATGAATATTGGGAAATATTTAAAAGATTATGTGCTAGTTGTCCTCATCATCAAATACCTGAACAATTATTAATTCAATATTTTTATGAGGGTTTGATTTCTTATGACATGATGACTATTGATGCTGCTAGTGGTGGTGCTCTTTCAGATAAAACCCCACAAGCTGCACATGAATTAATAGCTAACATGACTACTAATTCACAATCTTTTAACATCAGGAATGATACCGTAAGAAAGGTAAATGAAGTAGATGTGTCATCATCTACACAAATTGGGCAAAGACTATATCATCTTACCAATTTAGTTGGTCAATTAGTTAGGAAAAGAATCAATGCACCGGTAAAAGCATGAGGAATTTGTTTAGGCAATAACCATCCTTCAGATTTCTTATCCTAAACTATTTCAAGAGGAACAAGCTAATGCCATTGGTAATTTTCAGAACCGACCTCAGAGAAGACACAATCCATTCTCTAACACATACAATGAAGGGTGGAGAGACCATCCTAACTTTAGATGGAGTAACCAAGGGGTTAAGCCACCAATGAACCCACCAGGTTTTGTTCCTAATCAACACCAACAACAGAGTATGTCTTTAGAAGATATGGTGAAATCTCTAACTTCAACTGAGTAAAGAGTCATTAGATGATATCAAACTGACTCTTGATTCGCATTCTAGTGGATACGTTCAAATGGAAATTCTCGGGTTATGGAAACAATTCAAAATTGAACAACTCCGGTACACTCTTCGGTATCTGAATTTAAATGATCCTGTTTGCCAGTTTTTAAGAAAGCTGGATGAGCAGCATACCCCCGACTCTTAGAAGGTGTTTGAAACCATTATTGGACGTAAATCTAGAGGAAGATGTGAGCCACAATCACAACTACTTGTTTTTATTTGTTTTTTTCTTGATTTGTTTTATTTGTTTGTTTTCTTTTTAGTGTGTAACAGAATCACTTTTGAAGTCGTTACTATGGAAATTCCATCAATCAGAAGTCTAACAAACATCGCAGTGTTTGGAGGAACGACCGTGGGTGCTACTGTTTCGCATCTAACTGCTGCTATCCAATTAGGAAGAGTACTAGCTCATCAAAAGATCGGTCTAGTATATGGAGTAGGAAATGCTGGATTAATTGGAGAGGTTGCTCGAGCACACTAGTCGTACCAAACACTTGTTCAAATTGAAACAAATCAGCCAAACAAAGTTCTTGCAGTAGGTGTAATTCCTACTCCTCTGAAACAAATATATGACAAAACAATTGGACATGAGGTACAAACAAAATCATTTTATGAATGCATGACACTCATGTTGCATAATTGTGATGCTTTCATAGTCATACCAGAAGGATATGAGGTATTAGAATGCTTGTTCAATTTAACATTCTGGTTTAACATGAAATTGCACACTAAAACAATTGGTCTTTTAAATGTTGATCACTATTTTGATGGTTTGTTAGCATTTTTCTTGACAAAGTTGTTACACATAAGCTTCTATCTCCAGTAGCACGAAGAATAATTGTATCTGCACCCACAACCAAAGAGCTATTGGATAAATTAGTAACTTTTGTACCAAAGACAGATCCAGAAATACCTCCTATTAACTTGTCAATTTCCGGTAACAAGCGAAAAAGAGATTCAGTGGATTTAGAGTTAAAGTTGTAAGTTTTTATTTTTAAATAAATGTGTGTTTTTTTAATTAAAAGCTGTAGAATAATGTTGTTTTTAAAACTTTGTGTGTTTTTACATTGAGGACAATGTAATTCCCAAGTGTCGGGGGGTGGTTTGAGTAAAAAGTCAAGTGATTAATCTTATTTGAATCTTTATCCACACCTTTAAAAATATTGTTTTTAATAACTTGTTATTTTGTTGAATAAATCATGCATGTATTATAACTTTTTAAGATGTTAGGTAATTTTGTGTTAAATATTTCAATCCTTTTATAATTGTACCCCTTTCTGTAAAAAATAAATTTTCGTAAATCATTTGAATATCTTAACAATTTGACAAAAACATTCTTATTTAACTAATGTGGCTAAATCTTTTATGTTATAAAACCCAGAGTTAAAAAAATTAGTATTGTGATTTGATGATAATGTATGCTTACTATGTGTTTTAGTACATTTAAGGTCACTCTCTACACACTAGAACTTGTTCTTTCGCATGCTTGAGACGAAAATTAATTAAGATCTTGATTGATTTGGAGATGACATAAGGCATTCTTTGATAGTTTGAGCCTTGACTAAATTAAATTAGTAGTAGAATTATATAATTTAAATTGTATATAATTAAGCTGATTGTTATATACAATTTAATGTTGGTGATAAGAAGAATAAGGTATAAAAAAAAAGAAAATTATTACATTTTTAAATTTTGGGTTCTACATAGTGACAAAAATGCCCCTAAAAGAAGTCTCTTGCATTGAATGTGATAGATATAAATAATAATATAATATGATTTTTTGACGAAAGTACAAAAATTGAACTTTTAAAAAGTTCAAGTATTAAACTTGGATAAAAAAATTTGATAACAAATGAAAATAGTAAGATAACAAGATTTTAGATGGAAATGCAAATGATAAACTTTTAAAAGTTCGAGTACTAAACTTGGATGAAAAAAGGTTAAGTTGCAAAAGCTGTATTTTTGAAAAGTTGTGTCACTTGGATAGTTTGCGCTTTAATTTATTATTGTTCTACCGATTATAATTAAATAGAGACGTTTTAGAATAATATTCTTATTATTTTTGGATTTTACTATCAGGTCACGTACTTGATGACCAAAAGTAGAATGATTATTCATGGAAACAAAATGTGATAAAATAAACCTCATATCAAATTATGTAAGAAAATACATAAAATGCTCTGATGGTCTAGAGCACAATACAAGCAAAAATCATTTTTGAAACATAAGATTCTTTTTTGTAGAAGACAACAAAATAATCATGATTATGCGATCTTGTAGAGGATAATGAAATAAATGTGATGGTAATATAGTCAATGATATTGTATGTCAATGATTTTCTAATAATATCATTGTACTAACATTTTCTATTATGAAGTTGATTATTCTTATTCTCAACTTTACCGTAGGGTAGGGCTTCAACTTAACATTATGGAAATTTCAAGGCAAATAATTAGAAGTGATAAGATGTACCTTATTGGAGTTTTCAAGCAAACCTTGTTTCACCTTTGCATCTTGTCCTTTTGCATTTTTCCTCAACTTGAATGCACGTAATCAAATCCTCCAAATTAATTGATCTCTTTAAGAGGATTGTCTTCTGCAAACTCCACATTCTCAAATCTCCTTAAATTGTTGGTCAATATAGTAAAAAATAATAAAAATTGCATGAAGCAATACGATTAAGGAACAAATATCTTGCTCTCTTTAAGGAGATTCGAACCATCTACGGTCAGCAACAAACTTGAAGACCAGTGCTACAAAGAATAACTTCAATCAATTCCCTTTAGGATACAGAAGCCCAACATTTTGTTATATACCTTAAATAATTCTACACAAACTATCCAAACTCAAGCTCCACACAAGAACACCCCCTTATTCAACTTGACTACTCTCTCACAATATGTGAATGCAAGAATGACAACAAAGACAGTGATGATGATTGATTGAATGATTATTAATTGATAATCCAAGAATGAAATATAACTAGGTATTTATAGGCATTAAACAACACACATATCCATATAGTTATTAGACATATTTCATTCTCATTAGTCAAAGAATGTGTTTATTCACTAACAATCATGAATGATAATGCTCATTCATTCATACATATTACTTTTCACATAAAATTAATGAATATAGTCATTCATTAAAAATTATATCTCATCATAAAATTAATATTAAAATATATATTTCTAGAACAAAACCTTTATAGATAACCTCTTTCTCTAGAGTTGATCAAAGAACTTTTCCATGGTGATGGTAGAAGATGTAGCTCGAGTATGGGTGTAAACGAATCGAGCTGAGCTCGAGCTCTAGTATATTATATTAGCTCAAGTTCGGCTTGTCAAAATTTTAAGGAGCTTGATTCGAGCTCAAGTTGGAATTGTTTTAAAAAATATTTTTAATTTAAAATTTTTAAAAAATAAAAAAAGTAAAAATATATATATTTATGTGGCTCGCAAGCGACTTGACGAGTCACAAGCCAATTAATTTTGAACTCAAGTTTGACTTGATTTTTTAACAAGTTAGCTCGAGCTCAAGTTTAACCGAGCCGCTCGCAAGCTGCTCGATTTATTTGCACCCTTAAGCCCTCTGCTTCTATAAGAAACTTCATACATGAAGCTCAACTTAAATGAAAAATGGGTTTGTTGAGTTTGGGTGTTAAATATTACACATTTATAATAATAATAATAATTAATAAATAAATAAAAAGATATGGTAATAGTAAAGAGGGAAAATGCCCTTAACATGGAGGAGGAAAATTTTGATCAAATGTTGACTATGGTTGACTTGACGAAAATATGGTTTAAAATACATTTATGGTTATATTTGGACTGATTCTCAAAATTAAGTTTCTTAATTCTCTATAAAAATATTTTTTAAAATATTTTTTCTAATTCTACATATAAATCTCATTTAATCACATAAACAATATTTTTTATTACTTTTTAATTAAAATTAAAATATCAAATAATTTATTAATTATAATTTATCCATTTTATATATTATGAATGATGTGAGACTCAAACATATCAATCAACTTTCAATTCCCAATAATTGGCATATAAGAGGAACAAATAATTGGTTAATATAGTTTACTTATATCAATTTCACCAAACATAAAAATTTAGAGGGACAAAAGTGCCAATTTTCGAGAAAAAGAGAAGCTGATTGAACCATAATTAGCTTGCTTTTCTATTGTTTATTATGATGTTTATTGAGTTTAAATCTAGCTAATTATGTGTTTTGGTGATTTTAATGATTCTTTACACTATTACTTTTGTTTTCAGGTCTTTAGAAGATTTAGAAGATGTTGGAATGAAATTGGAATAAATTGGAAACTTGAAGATGGATATTTAGAAGAAAGAAAAAGTGGACGTGCAAGGCCAGAAAGTGGACGCGTCCACCAGACTTTACGCGTCCACCCTCAGAAGTTTGACAATCAAGTGGATGCGTCTCATTTACTCGGGCGTCCACTTTCCGAATTTAAGTTTTAAGCTCGTTTTAAGTAGTTTCTAATTAGGACTCTTGTATAAACAACCCTAGGAACTTTTTCTAACTATTTATAGGCCTTAATAGTTTAGTTTAGGGGGAAGCACTTTAGATTCTCTCTTCCCGAGCATTGTAAAAGTTGAAGGGTTAGAGCTTTTCGGGAAATCGGATTCCCGTCTAATGAGTTTCTCTTTTTCCCTTTATCTTTTTATGATGTTTTCCTTTATGCTTAGTGAGTAGTTTTCTTAAGTTAGCAAGGACATGTATTAGGTTTATGTTATTCGAGGATATGAGATTTACGTTTTGTAATTAAAAACCCGATCTTTTCAATGAATCATTATTTCTATTTGAGTATTTGAATAATTCTTGGTTTTATTCTATCAATTATGTTATTTCAATTATTATTGGTCATCTTAATTGTTTTACATAGTTGATTAACTAGGGTTATGCAGAATCGGTTTTTGGTAACCAAAAGTAGTAACTATTGATTAATTTAAATATGTGTTTGATTAATTGATAGGGAATTATTTCAAACGAATTGCATGATTTTATTCGGCCATTAATTTTATGTAATTTGTGTTGATGTTGTCCTCGAGTTGAATAACTTAATTGACTATTTTATGTGAGCGATTTGGTAATTTAGTTTAATTAGGTTAAAGTTAATTTGTCGTGCTTGACGAAGCCTGTCGTACGGCTCTCAAATTTAAACCTAACAATTCCTATGTAGATAGGGAAAGTAAGGATCGAATCCACAGAGATTTGTCAACTCTTAAATTAAAATCATTAATCGGAAAGGGTTTTTGGGGGTTTTTGGTATTTTGAGAATAGAATTAAAAAGGAATTTGGAATATAAATGATATAAAAAAAACGTTAGCAAGGAATTAGTATCAAGTTATATTTTTCATGGGATTAATCATAGATCAATACATTATTAAGTAATTGGTTTTAGAATCCGATCAGCTCAGACAGATTCCTATCCTTACAAATTAGATTAATCCCGATCAGCTCAGACAGATTAATCTCTAATTTAATTAAACACCACTACCAACCAGCGTGTATAGGATGCTCAATCAAATTGCATTAAGTAAATAAGGCATCACCAACATTAAATTGTATATAACAATCAGCTTAATTATATACAATTTAAATTATATAATTCCACTACTAATTTAATTAAGTCAAGAGCTGCAACTCAATTAAATTAGTAGATGCCACTTGAATCATTAATACAAGATTAATAATCCTAGCTATATAATCACGTTTATTAACTAGATTGTCAATCCAATTAATTCACATAATTATATTAATTAAAACATGAATTACATAAATACTTAATTAATATATATATAAGTATATTAAATAATATATATATATATATATAAAGAAAGATTGGATTTATATTTACTAAACAAATTAGGTGGTTCAACCGGCCATTTAAATAAATTAAACTAAAAGTATGGAGGCTCGGCCTTCCATAAAAAAGAAAATAAAAGACATAAAAGTAAATTAAACTAATAGGTGGCTCAGCCATCCATTTGCGATAATTAAAGTGCATAAAAGCAAAATAAATAAAGACTAGGCGGGTAAACCGACCATAAGTCCAGTTAAATAAATCCAAATAGAAATTAAGTAAAAAAAAATTATCTCATAATCTCATTTATTAATAACTTAACACATATCCTTGCTAACAAAAGAAAATTACTCACAATCCATATTTAATAAATATAAGATGAAAATTATAAACATTAGAATGAAAATTTGAAAGAAATACTCCCCGAAAATATTGAAATTATCCAGACAGAATTTCTTTACTAAATTTTACAAAAGGACTTGAAAAACTATTCTAAAAATTCTAGAAATTATATTAATATGAAGATAATAATAAAAGAAAGAAATTACAAAAGAAATGAAGAAGATTGACTTGTTGACTTGACCAGCCGACGGATACTGTAGCAGGTTGACTTGTTGACTTTGACCAGCCGACGGATACTGTTCATGACGTAAGCAGTAATGTTATCATCGACGGTGGTACTGTTCACCGGAGTTACTATTCATCTTTTTTTTTTTTTGCATCTTCACTTCTTCTTCTTTTTATCTCCAAAATGTACTAAAATACACTGAAAAACTTATAAACAATGTAATAAAAAGGAAATGTGAAATATATCAATTAAATGACACAATTAACCGAATTTTAAACAAAATATAGTCATTAAATAGTATAAAAATCAGTTAATTTATGAGTACATCAGTGCTTCCTTGGGAATTAACCTAAATTTACAGGAATCGAAATTTGTTGTACTACGCGGAATTCTAAGTCACTACTCAAATAGGTTATTATCAATGATTAATCCTGAATAAGTAAAACCAAAATACAAAGTCCTTGCTAACGTTTTTCTTTTCTTTAATTCTTAATTAATTTGTGAGTAAATTTATTTAAAGTTTATTTTTTAAAAACAAAAATCAAATCTTTCCCCCCTAATCTTGATTAGTTTACTTGTTCTAAGATTTTACAAATCCCTGTAGGTTTGACCCTTACTTGCCCTAACTGCATAAGTTAGTTTAAGTTCAGAATTTAATTTGATAGCGCAATAACACGTTCGTCAGAAGCTCAAATTTTCTATAAGTAAACTATATTAACCATTTAAATAATGAAAGAAAAACATCGAATAATATAACGACATTAAGAAATTAAGGAAAAAAAGAAATCTTACGGTGCATTCAACCCAAAAGAAAAGAGGGGAAAAAGGTGTTCAGGAGCATAGTCGAGTTGGTAAGGATGTGGTGATGTGTGGAGAAATCTTTCGATAATACAAGTTCGAATCCGTGTGGGATAAATTTTTACTGAAATATTATAGAGATTTATCCTAAAGTTTGAATCATGTTAGCTCTCTTCCACGTATCTGTCATTCGAGCTGATCACTCGATTTATAACTCACCTAATTAATGAATCTCTACTACATTTGGTATCTCTGTCCCTCATAAAAAAAAAAGAAGGGGAAAAAGGAGAGAAAAAAAAGTGCATTCATCATCAAGTTGGTGTTGCCTCTATTTAAGCACCACTCTGAACAACATGTGGTCGAGACAGCTCCAAACTTCGGGAAAGCCAATTTCAAAGCTTTCTCAAAATAACATCAACTTCATTCAACTTAAGTCCTCTCCTTATCAATCCAAAACCCAGAAGACAAACCGCCGCTCATGGCGGCCGGTAGTTCCCAAACCATTACTTTATTCGTCAATTCGTTCCTAAGGTTAAAGCCCACTCACATAGAGACACCTACGTTAGTGTTCTCCCCGTCTCTTAAGCAAATCGGTAAGGCTTTGAGGGCCAGAAGACTAAAGCCCAGGTTGTCTGTTTGTTTTATCCTTGAGGATGAGAAATTCAAAGCTGAATTGGTGACGAGTGCTGATGAAACTGCGACTGACGAGAAAGAGGTGGAGAAACAGATCGCGGCTGTTCGCTTGGCGCAGAAAGTGGCTAAGAAGAGATCCGAGAGATTTACTTATCTCGTTGCGGCTGTTATGTCTAGTTTTGGAATTACATCTATGGCTGTTATGGCGGTGTATTACAGGTTCGCGTGGCAAATGGAGGTACGAATAGCTCAGAATTCTCATTCTGGTCCCTATTTATCGGATAAAACAATTTTTAATGTCTTCTGAAACTGCTTTCTCTTGGTTGAACAGGGCGGAGAGGTGCCTTTAACAGAGATGTTTGGCACATTTGCTCTCTCAGTTGGAGCTGCCGTAAGTTTGAAAAAATTTTCTTTTGGATAAAATCAAGCATTTGTTTTTAGTTTGAATAGCGGTTTCAGTTTCCTCATAAAATTGGGTGACGGTTGAATTCCAGGTGGGAATGGAGTTTTGGGCTAGATGGGCTCACAAAGCTCTGTGGCACGCCTCGTTATGGCATATGCACGAGGTTGGCATTTCCCCCTCGCTTTGATTTCGGCCATTTCTTTACTTATTGCTACTGTACAGTGCTTTGGGAGGAAAAGACAACCAAATAAATTAGTCAAGAGTGAAGAAATTAGACCAAATCTGAATCAAACTAATTCTCAGATTATATTCGATTTATCTATTCCTTCCCTTTACTCACTGAATCTGTCCACTGAGATACCCCGCGACTTTAAATTTCTACCTACTATGATTTTGTTCTAATCCAATTATAACTGCTTTTTGGTTTGCAGTCACACCACAGACCCAGAGAAGGCCCCTTCGAACTTAATGACATTTTTGCCATAACCAATGCAGTCCCAGCCATAGCCCTCCTCTCCTATGGTTTTCTCAACAAAGGCCTCGTTCCTGGACTCTGTTTCGGTGCCGTAAGTGTCCTTTTTCTGTCTCCTCTTTGTAAGAGTTTTCCAGTTTCTTGAGAACCAGATAGATATTGTTGAGATGAGGAAAAAAAAGAAAGAAAATGAAAGTCAGTTAATCTTATAGGGATCTGATGAGGTTTTGTTGTGGACTACCAATGGTGCAGGGCCTTGGGATCACAGTGTTTGGGATGGCATACATGTTCGTCCACGATGGTTTGGTTCACAAGAGATTCCCCGTGGGTCCCATTGCAAATGTTCCCTATTTCAGAAGAGTCGCTGCTGCCCATCAGGTATTCTGTGGTGTTCCTGCTTCTCTTCTATCTGCTAAAAAATGCCTGTGTGTGAGCTGGGGAAGTGTGTGCTTTTGTGTGTGTTCTTTCTAAAATAATAAATTTAGTATTACAATTGATACAGATTTATTTCTGGATGATTCAGAGAATTTAGCTCCAAACTATTTTATCTTTTTTAACTTTTATCCTTGATCTTAAATTTTAATTTTTTTCATCCTCAAAACTATTTTATTTCTCAGCTGGTTGTGGTCATTTCAGCAACTATTGTGGCAGTTTTCAGTGAAAACCACAGTAGCATTTGTTTGAAGGATCAACACTTTGTTCGAAGATGAAAAAAAAGTAAACATTAAAATTGAAAAAATAAAATAGTTTAGAGACTAAATTTGTTAATTTACCTTTTAGAAAAAATAAAATAAAATGGCAAAATGATTAAGGTTCAAAACATCTAAAAAGGATATTTATTAATAGTGTTTTTTATTTAGAATGACATAAATCACTGTAAAGATTGTTTAAATGAGCATGTTTCATAATAACGGAGCCTAATGACCATGATCTTCTTTGCTTTTGATGTCTGGGATTTCAGCTCCATCACTCGGACAAGTTCAATGGTGTTCCATATGGGTTGTTCCTTGGACCTATGGTTGTCACCTCTCTCTCTTCTCCCCCCTGCGTTTATAATTATATTTATAGCTAGATGTCTGCGTTCCATATTAAAGAATAGTTTTCACCAAAAAAGAAATACTACTAAATTCATTGAGGTTTAATGATGCAGGAACTGGAAAAAGTAGGAGGGCTTGAAGAGTTGGAAAAGGAAGTTAACCGCAAAACTATAATTTCTAATAGGTCGTCATAAATGAATTTTCTTGGACGGATTTGATTTTATTGCAAGCATAGAGAAAAGTGCAATGTAATCTGGAATTGTTATTTTATGTGAGCGAAAGAAAAGGAAAATAGAGACCTAATATGCAAGATTTTTAACCCATTCATCATTACCCAAAGTTCCTCCAGTGACATTTGTCTTTTCTTTCTCTATCGGTGTTTTAGACTCGACATGCTAGAGGCAAATTTTGTCATGAATTTTGCGACCTTAACTTGGCTAAGATAATAAAATAAAAAATAGTTGACTGATTTAAAATCACAAAATCTATATAGAATTTTACCATCGACTTAATTTTGCCATATCATAAATGCAACTCCAAAGGTTACATCATATAAAAAAATTAAGTAGACCCTCTATAAATGTATACTCAATAAATTAATAATTTTTTCGTGATAATATTTCCATCTAGTCCTAATTCAGGCCACTTTAAAAAATTAGCAATTTTAATAAATTAGTAAGACAATAATTTTTTTTAAAAACCTCTATATAACTCTATGATATATCAATGTCATGAATTAATAATGTACGAAAATTACAAATATAATTAGAATAATTTAGTAAAATTTGAATATATTGCCGTTTGATTTTTCATGAAGTTCAAATCTAGATAAATTTTAAAACTTTTTTCATTATATCTAAAAGTTTCAATGTTATTTTTTTGAATTGCGAAAATTTATTTTCACTATAATAGTTCCTTCATAAGGCATTGAATCATCCTCGATTTTATTATGATGAGGATTTTCAATGATATTAGTCACAATATTTTCTAAACATTGGACTTTTAAACATATTATTTTCACCTTGAGTAATATAGCATATTATTGACATGTGTGGTAATTGAGATTATTAATTATTTTCTTAAACTTATGAACGTATTATTCATAAGGTTATTCACTAAAGTCTGGGTGCATCATCCTCAAATGAATTTTGTGATGCTAAAATCAATTTGCTATTGTCTCTGGTTGAACATTTATCATTCAAGATGAGACTATAAGATTTATCGCATACAAAACATTAATATTTTCTAAATTAGATTGTTCCAACTCAGAACTTTTTAATATCTCGTAATAAAATCTCATTCAATAGTGTATCTTAAAAGTTATTATAATCACATAATATTTTGATTTTTTATCGTTCAAAGTTTACTTCAAAATTCCTTTTAGATGAAGATTCATTGGGTAGGATTTTTAAAAACACTTCTATGATTTTTATATATAACAAGATTTGCTTAAGTTTAAAGAGTTTTCAAAAGGATTTTAGGTAATTTGTGACTTTTAGATAAATACAAAAATATATTAGACAATTTCTATCTTCAAACAATTTCCAAAAGTATTTTTGATAATTAACTTATCAACTTATTAAAATATTTTAGGTAAATAAGCTATACTTATTTTAATGGATGAATAGAAAAAATTATATTCACAAAATCGAGAAACACTCTTTAAATTAATTTATTGATTAATTAATATATATCTAAATTAATAAAATTGCATGGTCCAACATTATTAATTTATAGGGGTTTTAATGTAGTACTGCGATTTAGTGTGAATTTTATTTAATTTATCAAAGGCAATTTAAACATTTCTATCCCGCAATTGTTTTCAAATTGCAGTCAGTATCTTTTTTGCCGGTAAAGAGAGATCACAATTCAAAACACACACAAAAAACTATTGAGTGTCCAAGACCTGTTTCCTAAAAAATCAACCAAACTTGGCAAGTGAAAACGATCGATATCTCCTCAAGCATTATCTTCCTAGATCAGCGCTGCGTCTCAAATTTGAAAGCTACTTACTTGCAGTGTTCAATTTCACTTCCTTGCTAAAACTGATTTTAACAATTAGTTAATTAAATTGCGAGTGCCAATCTATAATCTTTGTGGGGCTTCGCATCTGTTAACCTGACATTTATGCCATATGCCTGAAATTTGACAAGCGGAAAAGGACTGGCAATCGCGACCTTTTTGAGCCCAATGCTAATCTAAGTGTCTCCTTTTAATACAAGGAAAATGAAAAAAAATCTAATCTAGTATCCGAGGATAATTCCTAGAGTTATTTTTTCATACAATTTTGCTTGTCAAATGCTTTAACCTATTACTCATCCGATATAAAGAAAGATGAAATGAGGGATTAAGTGATGAAAACTGAGAAGGGCATATGGGAAATGCTTCGCAAAAAAAGAAAAAAAGAAGTCTTATAAATTTTATTTTGTTTCACAAGTGTCTTTTTATGATCAATGATTAATATTTTTCAATTTATTATAATTTCATATGAGAGAAAATGAGAGTTATTAATTTAGAGATAAAGTATCATGAGAGTGATTTTAAAATACTTATTTCGTTCAAAAATATATATTGTTGGATTCACTTTTACACAGATCAATAGATTTTTTTTGTTTTTAAAATACCTTTAATTTTTATGTTTTATAAATAAGAATGAGAAAATAAAGTTTGTTTTGAGAATAAGAAAATATAAATGCTTTGTCTTGGAAATAATAAAAATGTGAGAGAAGAGATGAAAATAAATAATATTAATATTTGAAATTATTGGTAAAATATTTATAAAATTGCATAAAACGATTTATATTTTGAAACAATAAAAAAGTCATCTAACGACTTATATTTTTTAACGGAGTGAGTATTTATTAAGAGTAAATTTGAAACTTAAATACTAAAATTTATAGTACTTTTAATATGTTTTAATATTTGTGTAAATATTTAAAATAATAATTACTTATTTTGAAATATAAAAAGTATATATATATATATATATACACTACATGAAATTTATAGTAAAATATTATTTTCTTTTGTTGCTATTAAGAAATACTTCCTCCGTCCCACTTGCACAATAATTAAGAAAATTATTGAAATTGAAAAAATACAAATAAACTTCCTAATTTTCCCCCATTAATAGTTTTTGTAATAAAAAAATGCATTCCAATAAAAATGTGAACAACTCATCAAAATGGATTTCAAATTCACAATTTTTTTGGGATGAATTTTCACTGTCCATAGGTCTGGTTCCACCTCAAGCACTCCATTTTTTTTTTATGGATATCTCAAGCTTTCCAATGGATATATATTCATGTACTCCATCAAGCAAGACAAGATTAATGGTAATGTATTGATATTCACAAATTTGTGACGCCAATATTTTGGCTTAAAAAACATAATGAACCAATTTTTTTTTTTTTTAAACAACAAACTTTGGTTTGAACATATAACAATGTAATGCCAAAATTTGAATTCACATGTCAAATTTTATTTAGTTTCAAGATCTTCATTTTTTTAATATGGCTGCCAAAATTTGTTTGAAAGTTTTTCAAATTCTTATAAATATGTAGCCATTAAAAGAAATCTTGTGTAAATATTATGAGTAGTGTGAATCATTCAAACAAGGAGTGTTGTAACAGAAAACCTCTTCATCCTTACTTAATAGTCTTTAGAATATTATACAGATTTTGCAGAATTAACTTATGCAAACTCACTTGATTAAACGAATTTTTCAAGTTATACATTGAGTAATTAAATTGAATGTTAGTGGTCATATACTTATCATTTTTTGTGGTAGTGATTCAATGAAAATAAATGTTGTACATATTTCTAAAATGTCAGATTTATATTTTTAAGAGTAAATAAGAGTAAAATTGTAGAAGTACATATTAAAATTAAAAATAAATAATTAAAATAAGATAAAAAAATATAAATAATTGAAATGAAATTCAAATAGCGATTTGCTAAATTCTGTTCTTCACTGCTCTTTATTCTTTCTACATTTGAGTATTAAAATTCCAACAGAGACAAAAAGTAACACGTCTTTTCAAGTTGACGACATAATGTATTGTTGATCAACAAGAGTCATAAAGCACGACTGCACAAGGCATAGTATTGGTATGTACTATTACGAAGTGAAATAATTCAACTTTAGTGCAATGCAAGAAAAAGTACCAATAGGAATAGCTTTGAGCCAAATGGGCGTTAACATTTTGTCAACTCTAATAAAGTTTCATCTCACATTATCTCTCATCATCTCATACCGAAAGGCCAAAAGAAACCTACCAATCCCAGGTAGTTGTGTGCCACGTGTATTCTTGTGGCAATTCTGAGCCCACATTAAAACCGACTTTTCTTTAATTTGATATTATCTGGTCCAATCACTTTTCACCAAAGTAATTTATTTATCTACATAGAGCATAAAAGAAAACGCAGGTTCAATGTCCTTTTATACCTACCTAAGCATTACACTCATGGGAGTTATTCTTAGATAGATAGATAAGACTCCCAGTCTTATTGACTCACCTAAAACTTAGTGGAATTATTGCATCTTAATCCAAATTCATTTCATAGACAAACCTGTAGTAGTACATTCTAAAGGGTCAATGCCTCCTGGCCCTCCTCCACCCAAATTACTCATCCATCTCCCGTTTTTTAAAAGATAGACAAGTAGAAAATCACCATTGTAATGGCGGTGAAATAATAATTATCTAAAAGAGATAGTTCTAGAATATTATCAACTTTGAATCAAACCCGCACAAGTTTATTATTGTGTTTTACTGAAAAAGATCTCACATGAATAGTCTTGTCCACACTTATAACCTAATGTTTTTTTAAAAAAAATTTCAATGTGGGACTTCAGTTGTCATCTTCAACAATCCTCCCCTCCAACGACAATCCATTTGATTCGCGAGGTCACATTGATGGCTACTCACATGCCAAATTGGGTTTTGATACAGCTATTAGGATTGCAGGCCGTAATGGAACTCCACATTGACACAAACTGAATGGTGCCCACATCATAATTGGGCTTTGATAGAGCTATTATGATCGCGAATCGTATTAAAACTTCACATTGTCTGCATAGACCAAGCTTTCACAAATTTGTTATTGAATTTTACCCAAAAAAAAGATTTGTACCGATGAAGTTTTGTCAACACTGAATCTTGTTCGCACTTATAACCCAATATTTTTTTTCACTTAATTTTCTAATGTGAGACTTGGTTGTCATCACCAACAAAGAATACATAGACAAATAAAAACTATTCCTTTCATTTCAAATTAATTATTTATATATTGTCTAAAAATTTAAAATTAAATATCAGTATTTAAAAAATAAACATATTAATCAAGTAGACAAAAATTTAATATTATGAATTATTATTATCTAAATTTGAATATTTATATTCCAGATATGTAAAAAATAAATAAATATTTTTCATTTAAAATTTTACAAATAATATTTTCTAGTTTTTTAGAACATCTTCAATGATAATGTCAATATAAAAAAAATCATGATAAATGACACTTCATGTAAAAATCAAGTCAAATCATATAAATGTCAAATAAAAATAACACACTATTAAACTTTAAAATCAACTCCCATGCATGAATGTCAATGACTGATGCTTACTTCTCATGTTTATCTTTTTGACTTTTTCCTTCAAAATTTTCTGACATATTTATTTTTTTCCTAAAATTTTGATGTTTTTTATCTTTATTTTGTTGAATCAGTTTGTAAGAGCATCTTCAATTGTGCAATATCAATGTTAAAAGTCATATGTCAAATGTTATAAAATTATTGAAGTATCAATCAGCGTCATATCACTATCATATAATTGCACTGTCAAACTAAAAATCCTCTTCAATGAATACAGCTAATAACTCAGTATAATTCTAATTGTCATTTGATTCTTTTAGAAAAATCTAATTTCTATTTAATAATAATTTAAAAACAGTTTTATTACCCAATTTCTAAGTCATCATGTCAAACATTCTCTCTAAGAGATGACATTTTTCTTGACGGTATCAAGACACATCAGCATGACATTAGATTAAGATTTTATGCATTGGAGACAAAAAAATGAAGATACTGTCATTTTTACTGATGTGACATATAATTTTTGACATTAACATTATACCATTGAAGATACTCTAATACAAATAATCATCCTTTGACAGTCTTCACGACACTATCAATAAAATTTATTATCACATTAACATAACACCTCCGAGACTCTATGCATTAGAATCAAAAAATTAATTATAATGTCAACTTTACTTGCAATGACTTTTTCTCAACATTAACAACAATATTGAAGATACTTTTAGAGTTTCTAAAATAAAGTTTTTTAGAGTAAAACTTCTTTAAACTAAAGAATTTGTATTCCATTACCGTACGATTCTTACCTCTATGTATAATTATCGTCAAAATAATAAAATATTTGTTATTATTATTCAAAGACTCAAGGGAAAAGTAATTAATTTTGTTATCATTATATTTCAATACATGTGATTTTAAAAACTTAATACTATTCATTAGGTAATGTGTTATTAAAAAAGCACCCAACTGCACCCCACATTGCTGACGCTGGGGTCTTCATAAAACCAACAGTTAAGGAATTAAACAATTTGTTGATGCTTGAATTCACCCAATTTTTTTTTTTTAAATGTAACATCTTAAAACTTTTGATCCACGAAAGAACCTTTCTAATCTTCATGACAACATCTCATGAAAATGACTTCCGACATCCAAAAGCCCTCTATCTTGTCCTATTCCAATGGCACTATCTATTTTATGACAATTGTGGGGGAATTCTCTTCTTCATCTCTCCCCAGTCCCCCCTCCCTTTTTTTAAATAAAGGAAGGGGAATAAGGCAATTGTGAGAAAATTCAATCTCACGTTCTTCCATCATTAACTGAAAAAGAATATGACTTAGCGTTAAACGGTCTTGCACGTACACGTACAATTTGTAGCCCACTTAGTCATGTCGCCGTGGCCACCTCCATGGGCCTAAGATGATACCCATCTACAAGCCCATTCAATACAATGCACAGATCTTACTTGGCATACATCATATAGTAAAGTTTGGGCCACTTAAGAGATAGCCAATCGATCTAACTATTATACATAAAACTTGGCCTATCCAACAACGTAGGAATTTGTGGCCCATCCAGGGAGCCACACGTTTTTTAGTGTTTTTTTTATTAAATTTTTTAATTTTATTCTCCTAAAAGGGGAAAATTAGAGCAAAAAGACTTTATTTAGAAAGGCCCTGAAAATTAAGAAAATTAGTCAATTTAGTCCTTATAATTTTTTTTATCAAAGTAATCCTTAATGTTCCATTTTAATCATAGTGATCACTATAGTATTTTTTAATTGGCCAAAGTGGTCCTTCAGACCATTTAACTCACAGATTTCATTTTAAAAAGGTCATGTGATCAAAACTCATGGGCAAACTGTATCTTGTCACTCACTCAAGCAATGTCGTGTGCAAGTGTACTTTTAAGTTGTTAAGAGCATTTTCAATGTATAATATCAATGTAAACAAAGTTATCTGATATTATCAAAGTCAAGGGAAAGTCAAGGTTTTCTTCATCTTTATTGTCTTTTTGTGGACATTGAAACATTGAATGCGGTAAATATTCCCCAAGCCATGTGAACATTTTGTATAGCGTCAATGTCCATTTTATAGTATATACAAAGATAATGCATTATGTTATTTAATTTTTTAATTATGTACAAATGCTTTAATAATAGGTTTGTGGGGGTGTTAGGATAACTTCTAATATGTTCAATTGAGGGATTATTTGCAATGTGCTAGGCTGGAGATATGCCTAGAAAAGAAGAAGATTGAGGAAAGTGTCAAAAGTCAAGTAAAACCAATGACTTGAATGCTAACATTAATGAAATGTTGGACTGAGAAACATTTCAAACTCAGAGTAAGCTTTTTTTTTTTTTTTTCTGAGTAAAGTTTTAAGCTTTCTTGCAAACATATTACCTTTATTATTTGCATTGACTTTAATTTTGATATAATTGGCAGGTTAATATGGAATAAATTATGTTATGATAAGAAAAGTTTGTTTGCATAGATTGATCCAATGTGATTTATTGATCACGTTTGTCATACGACTCTCAAATTAAACCTAACAATTCATATGTAGATAAGGAAAGTAGGAATCGTATCCAAAGATACTTGTAAAATCTTATAATTTAATTTTGTTAATAAAAAATAAAATATTTTGTGGTTTTTAGTTTGGTTTAAAAAATATTTTAACATATTTAAAATAAATAAATAAAAATAATACAATAACAAAATCGTTAACAAGTAACTAGTATTAAATTATATTTTCATGATAGTAATTATAGATAAATACATTATTTAGTAGTTGGTTTACAATCTCAATTAGCTCATACAAATTATTATTCTTACGAATTAGATTAATCCCGACCAACTAGCATGAATAAGATGCTCAATCAAATTGCATTAAGTAAATAAGACATCACCAACATTAAATTGCATATAAAAATCAATTTAAATTATATACTTTTGCTACTAATTTAATTAAGCCAAGAAATGCAATTCAATTGAACTAGTAGATGTTACTTGAATTATTAATACAAGATCAATAATCATAGGTATATAAACATGTTTATCAATCAGGTTGTCAATCCAATTAGTTTACACAATTATATTAATAAAATTAGAAATTATATACATATATGTATATTAAATAAATACACAAATATATATATATATATATTTATATAAATAAAATATGATTATATTAACTAAAATAATTAAGTGGTTTAATCTGCCATTTAAATAAATTAATCTATGCATTAGAAGGCTTGGTCTTGCATAAAAATATATATATATGAAAAAAAAAATTAAAATAGTTAGGCGGCCAACCATTTGAGATATTAAAATTGCATAAAGTAAAATTGATGGTTTTTACCCATCATTATACAATAAAATAAAGAATAAGTGGGTAAACCAACTATAAGTCCATTTAATTAAATCTAGGTATAAACTACATACGAATAAAATTATCTCATAATCTTATTATTAACTTAATACATATCCTTACTAACAAAAGTTAATTATTCACAATACATATTTAATAGATATAAAATTATATATGAAATTATATATAAAAGAATTGGAAAGAGAACTTGAAAGAAAATCTCTAGTGGAATATTGAATTTATTCAAACAATGTTTCCTTCTTGATCATTACAAAAAAACTTCAAAAACTATTTAAGAATTCTAAAACTGTATTTATATAAAGCTAATATTTAGAGAAATAAATGAAAAATATTAGAGCTAAATTAATTGTTAAATGAGAAAATTATGGTATTTATAGGGACATTTCTAGGGTCAAAATAGTTATTTTACAACAAATTGTAAGTGATTGTTGATCCCGCAGACACTATAGCGCAATTGACTGTTGACCGCTAACAACATTGTTCATGACATCAATAGGGACGTCATCATCAACGGCGGTACTGTTCAGCGGAATTATTGTTCGTTGTAATTTTTATTCACTTCTCTTCTTCCACATTTATTTTTTCTTTTTTATCTCCAAAATGAACATAAATAAGTTAAAAAACTTACAAACAAAGGAATAAGTGGAAAATGTGAAAATATCCATAAATAATATAATTAATAGATTTTAATCAAAATATCTTCATTAAATAACATAAAAATCAACTAATAATTGAGGACAAAAAATTCCCCCACACTATCACTTTACTTTCCCTCAAGTAAAATCAAATATAAAATATAGTAGTGTAAATAACTAAACAATATTTAATAAGGTAATAAAGTGTTACAATCATTTCAGTATATCTTTTACAATTAACCCATTTCTACTTGAAAAAAAACATGGTGCTCGTGTGTTTGAATATCATTTACAAGTTTAACATTAATATTCAAAATTAATAAAATGTGACTGTGAAAAAATTGAAACCCTAGCAATACAAATTTTATTTTTGAAAACATGACATTAGCACAATGAAAAGATAACAATAAAGTCACTATATAATAAAAATATATTATTAGTTTATCAACACAATTATAAGGTTGTAAACCCACAAACTCTCCACTAATGATGAAAATTTTTGTCCATTTGGGTTAAATAGGACTTTTAGACTTTTAATATTAAACTTGAAATTTGGCTACAATCGAATGATACGAATATACAAAATATTTCAAAAGTTTAAAATGAAAATGAATTATAAATAATATCACATATTGAAGAAAACTTTAGTCATAATACCTTATTTTTCACACACTTTTTTTCAACATTTTTTTTTGAAGAGTGATCATATTTACGAGTTTTTTACTTTTCGATTTTTGAAAATATCTCGTAGTCCTTTATCAGCATCGATCATAACTTTTAAATATAGTTTAGCACATGTTAATACATTATCAATAGATTATCCGAATAGAAGAGTAAAAAATGAAGCTAATTATCAAAGAAAATTAAATGGTAAAAAAACCATTCATACATGTTGGCTCAAAATTGGACCAATGGATATATATAAGTATGGTTAGTCAAAAAATATTCAAATTACCAAAGAAGGCCTGATGTACTCAGAAAAATTAATTGATTTTAATGTTATTTAATGACTATATTTTGTTTAAAAATCGGTTAATTATGTTATTTAATAAATATATTTCACGTTTCCCTTCTATTTCTTTGTTTCTAAGTTTTCCAGTGTATTTTAGTTCAATATGGAGATAAAAAGAAGAAGAATAAATGTTGGAGAAGTTTTTTTTTAAAAAAAATCCATGTCATCTGATGACGTGATGCAATAAGAAGATGACATGTGGCGCAATCAGAAGATGACAAGTGGCACAATCAGAAGTCGCAATGTGGACTAATGAGGACACAACACGTGGAGAATTTTGGAGAAATTAGGCCACCAACTAAATTTTCAAGACTTTGGGGTGTGAAATGACCATTTTGCCCATGATATTTGTGGCTATAAATAGGAAGCTTATTTTTATGATTTCAACATCAATTTAGCTCCAATCTTCTCCATTTCTTTTGTAATTTCTTTCTTTTATAGTCTTCATATTAGTATATTTTTCAGAATTTTTAGAATAATATTTCAAGGCCTTTTGTAATATTTAGTAAAGAAATTTTGTCCGGATAATTTCACTATTTCATGAGAGTTTATCTTTCAAATTTTCTTTCTAATGTTTATAAATTCCATCTTATATTTATTAAATATGTATTGTGAGTAATTTCCTTTTGTTAGCAATGATATGTGTTAAGTTAATAATAAATGGGATTATGAGATAATTTTCTTTGTACTTAATTTCTATTTGGATTTATTTAACTGGATTTATGGTCAGTTTACCCGCCTAATCTTTATTTATTTTGCTTTATGCACTTTAAATATTGCAAATGGATGGCCAAACCACCTAATTAGTTTAATTTACTTTTATATCTTTTATTTTCTTTATTATGGAAGGTCGAGCCTCCATACTTTTAGTTTAATTTATATAAATGGCCGGTTGAACCGCCTAATTTGTTTAGTTAATATAAATTCAATATTTCTTTATATATATATATATATTTGTGTATTTATTTAATATAGTTATATATATTAATTGAGTATTTATATAATTAATATTTTAACCAATATAATTGTGTGAATTAATTGGATTGACAATCTAGTTAATGAATGTGATTATATAACTAGGATTAGTAATCTTGTATTAACGATTCAATTAGCATCTACTAATTTAATTGAGTTGCAACTTTTGGCTTAATTAAATTAGTAACAGAATTATATAATTTAAATTGTATATAATTAAGTTGATTGTTATATACAATTTAATATTGGTGATGCTTTGTTTAATGCAATTTGATTAAGCATCATATACATGCTGATTGGTAGTGGTGTTTAATAAAATTAGAGATTAATCTGTTTGAGCTGATCGAGATTAATCTATTTTATAAGGATAGGAATCTGTCTGAGTTGATTGAGATTAAAAAACCAACTACTTAATAATGTATTTATCTATGATTAATCCCATGAAAAATATAACTTGATGCTAGTTCCTTACTAACACATTTTTATATAATTTCTATTGTAAATTCCTTTTTAATTCTATTCACAAATCCAAAAACCCCAAAAATATTTATTTTAAATTGTTATTATTTTCTTGTTCTCAAAATGCCAAAACTCTTAAAACCTTTTTCGATGAATGATTTTAATTTAAGAGTTGACAAATCTATGTGGATTCGATCCTTACTTTCCCTATCTACATAAGAATTGTTATGTTTAAATTTGAGAGTCGTACGACAGATTTCGTCAAGGCCTTACGTCATCTCTAAATCAACCAAGATTGTTTTTTTGAATTTCGTCTCAAGCATATGAAAGAACAAGTTCTAATATGTAGAAAGTGACATTAAATGTACTAAAGCACACAGTAAACTTACATTATCATCAAATCACAAGACCAATGTTTTAAACTCTGGGTTTTATAATAAAAATATTTAGGTACATAAGTTAAATAAGAATAATTTTGTCAAATTGATAAGATATTCATTTGAAGTTTTGAAATTTTTTACATAAAATGATTGAAATTTTTTAACACAATTAGATATCATCTCAAAAAGTTATTGAAAACCCTAAAGCTTTTAATGTCTTCATTTTAATTAGTGACAAATATTTATGAGAACTAATTTTTTAAATGTTCAAGTGATAGTATTTTAGGATTCAATTGTATAATCCATTTGACGAAGCCTGTCGTACGACTCTCAAATTTAAACATAACAATTTCTATGTAGATAGGGAAAATAGGGATCGAATCCACAGAGATTTGTCAACTCTTAAATTAAAAGCATTATTCGAAAAAGGTTTTGGGGGTTTTGGTATTTTGAGAATAAGATAATGACAACAATTAAATAAATATTTTTGAGGTTTTGGATTTTGAAAACAGAATTAAAACGAAATTTGGAATACAAATGATATAAAAAACGTTAGCAAGGAACTAGTATCAAGTTATATTTTTTATGGGATTAATCATAGATAAATACATTATTAAGTAGTTGGTTTTAGAATCTCGATCAGGTCAGACAGATTCCTATCTTTACAAAATAGATTAATCCTGATCAGCTCAGACAAATTAATCTCTAATTTAATTAAACACTACTACCAACCAGCGTGTATAGGATGCTCAATCAAATTGAAATAAACAAATAAGGAATCGCCAACATTAAATTATATATAACAATCAGTTTAATTATATACAATTTAAATTATATAATTCCGCTACTAATTTAATTAAGCCAAGAGTTGCAACTCAATTAAACTAGTAGATGCTACTTGAATCATTAATACAAGATTAAGAATCCTAGCTATATAATCACATTCATTAACTACATTGTCAATCCAATTAATTCACACAATTATATTAGTTAAAACAGGAATTATATAAATACTCAATTAATATATATATATATATATATAAGTATATTAAATAAATACACACACACATATACACACACATATATATAGAAAGAAAGATTGGATTTATATATTAACTAAAGAAATTAGGCAGTTCAACCGACCATTTAAATAAATTAAACTAAAAGTATGGAGGCTCGGCCTTCCATAAAAAGAAAGAATTAAAGACATAAAAATATATTAAACTAGTTAGGAGGCTCGGGCTCCAATAATACAGAAAATAAAAGACATAAAAGTAAATTAAATTAATAGGTGACTCGGCCATCCATTTGCGATATTTAAAGTGCATAAAACAAAATAAATAAAGACTAGGCGGGTAAATCGACCATAAGTCCAGTTAAATAAATCCAAATAGAAATTAAGTACAAAGAAAATTATTTCATAATGCCATTTATTAATAACTTAACACATATCCTTGCTAACAAAAGAAAATTATTCACAATACATATTTAATAAACATTAGAAAGAAAATTTGAAAGATAAACTTTCCGAAAATATTGAAATTATTCGGACAGAATTTATTTATTAAATATTACAAAAAGCCTTGAAATATTATACTAAAAACTCTGGAAAATATACTAAGATGAATACAATAATAAAATAAATAAATTGCAAAAGAAATGGAGAAGATTGGAATTAAATTGGTGTCTAAATCATAAAAATAAGTTTTCTATTTATAGCCACAAAAATCAGGGGAAAAAATGGTCATTTTGCACTCTAAAGTCTTGAAAATTTAGTTGGTGGCCTAATTTCCCCAACTTCGCCGTATGTCATGTCCTCATTGTTCCAAATTGCGGCTTCTAGAAGCGCCACTTGTCATCTTCTGATTACGTCACGTGCCATTTTCTCATTGCGCCACGTCGGATGACACATATATATATAGAAAGAAAGATTGGATTTATATTAACTAAAGAAATTAGGCGGTTCAACCGGCCATTTAAATAAATTAAACTAAAAGTATGGAGGCTCGGCCTTTCATAAAAAAAAAGAATTAAAGACATAAAAATATATTAAACTAGTTAGGAGGCTCAGTCTTCCATAATATATAAAATAAAAGACATAAAAGTAAATTAAACTAATAGTTGGCTCGGCCATCCATTTTCGATATTTAAAGTGCATAAAGCAAAATAAATAAAGACTAGGCGGGTAAACCGACCATAAATCCAGTTAAATAAATCCAAATAGAAATTAAGTACAAAGAAAATTATCTCATAATCCCATTTATTAATAACTTAACACATATCCTTGCTAACAAAATAAAATTACTCACAATACATATTTAATAAATATAAGATGAAATTTATAAAGATTAGAAAGAAAATTTGAAAGATAAACTCCCCGGAAATATTGAAATTATCCGGACATAATTTCTTTACTAAATATTACAAAAAGCCTTGAAATATTATTCTAAAAAATCTGAAAAATATACTAAGATGAAGACAATAATAAAAGAAATAAATTACAAAAGAAATGGAGAAATTGGAGCTAAATTGGTGTCTAAATCATAAAAATAAGCTCCCTATTTATAGCCACAAAAATCAGGGGCAAAATGGTCATTTTGCACCCCCAAAGTCTTGAAAATGTAGTTGGTGGTCTAATTTCCCAACTTCACCACATGTCGCGTCCTCATTGGTCCAAGTTGCGGCTTCTAGAAGCGCCACTTGTCACATTCTGATTGCGCCACTTGTCATCTTCTGATTGCGCCACGTCATCGGATGACAATTTTTTTTTTTAATCTTCTCCAACATTTCTTCATCTTCTTCTTTTTATCTCCATAATAAACTAAAATACACTGAAAAACTTACAAACAAAGAAATAGAAGGGAAACGTGAAATATATCCATTAAATAACATAATTAATCGATTTTCAAACAAAATATAGTCATTAATAACATAAAAATCAGTTAATTTATGAGTACATCAAATTCCCCCACACTATCCCTTTGCTTGCCCTCAAGCAAAATATAAACACAAAATATACAAGTATAAATACTTAAACAAGATTAATAAGGTAATAAAGTGTTATATTAATTTCAATACAATTTTCACAATTAACCCCTTTTTATTTTAAAAGAAAAACAATTGTGTTCGTGTGCTTGAATATTATTTGCAAGTTTAACATTAATATTCAAAGTTAAAAAAATGTAACTGTGAAAAACATAAAACCCTCTATAATTTTTTTTTTAAACATGCTATCCATATAATGAAAGGATAATAACAAAGTCACTATGTAAATAAAAATACATTCTTAGTTTCTCAACACAACTTATAAACTTGTAAACTCACATACTCTCCACTAATGATGAAAAATTTTGGTCGATCTGGGTCAAATAGGACTTTTAAGCTTGTAATGTTAAGCTCGGGATTTGGCTACAAACGAAGGATAGGAATATACAAAATATATCAAGAGTTTAAATTGAAAATGAATTACCACCTCTTGATGAAAACCTTAGCCATGATATCTTTCATTTCATTTCTTTTTTCTTTTTTTTTTCTTTCTCTTTTTTTTTTTTTGAAGAGATCAAATAAATGAGCTTTATACCTTTCGATTTTTTTAACAATATCTCATAATCCTTTATCAACAGTGTTCATAATTTTTCGATACAGATTAACACATGTTTAATACCATTCTCAATAAAGTATCTGGATAGAAAAGTAATAAACGAGGCTATTTATCAAAGAAATTAAATGGTAATGAAACCATTCATACATGTTGGCTCAAAGTAGGATCGAATGATATATATAAGTATGGTTCTTTCAGAAAGGCTCAAACTATCAAAGAAGGCCTTATGTCATCCCCAAATCAACCAAGATCTTAATTAAATTTTGTCTCAAGCATGTGAGAGACAAGTTCTAGTGTGTAGAGAGTCACCTTAAATGTACTAAAACACATATTAAACATACATTATCATCAAATCACAATACTAAATTTTTTTAACTCTGGGTTTTATAACATAAAAGATTTAGCCAAATTAGTTAAATAAGAATGTTTTTGTCAAATTGTTAAGATATTCAAATGATTTACGAAATTTTTTTTTTACAGAAAGGGGTACAATTATAAAAGGATTGAAAAATTTAACACAAAATTACCTAACATCTTAAAAAGTTATAATGCATGCATGATTTATTCAACAAAATAACAAGTTATTAAAAACAATGTTTTTAAAGGTGTGGATCAAGAATCAAATGAGATTAATCACTTGACTCTTTACTCAAACCACCCCCCACACTTGGGAATTACATTGTCCTCAATGTAAAAACACACAAAGTTTTAAAAACAACATTATTCCACAGCTTTTAATAAAAAAGAAAATAACACACATTTATTTAAAAAGAAAAACTTACAACTTTAACTCTAAATCCACTGAATCTCTTTTTCGCTTGTTACCGGAAATTGACCAGTTAATTGGAGGTACTTCTGGATCTGTCTCTGGTACAAAAGTTACTAATTCATCCAATAGCTCCTTAGTTGTGGGTGCAGATACAATTATTCTTCGTGTTACTGGAGATAGAAGCTTATGTGTAACAGTTATGTCAAGAAATTCTAACAAACCATCAAAGTAGTGATCAACATTTAAAAGACCAATTGGTTTAGTGTGCAATTTCATGTTAAACTAGAATGTTAAATTGAACAAGCATTCTAATACCTCATATCCTCCTGGTATGACTATGAAAGCATCACAGTTATGCAACATGAGTGTCATGCGTTCATAAAATGATTTTGTTTGTACCTCATGTCCAATTGTTTTGCCATATGTTTGTTTCAGAGGAGTGGGAATTACACCTACCGCGAGAACTTTGTTTGACTGATTTGGTATGACTTGTGTGCTCAAGCAACCTCTCCAATTAATCCAGCATTTCCTCCTCCATATACTAGACCGATCTTTCGATGAACTAGTACTCTTCCCAATTGGATAGCAGCAGTTAGATGCGATACAGTAGCACCCACGGTCGTTCCTCCAAACACTGCGATGTTTGTTATACTTCTGATTGATGGGTCCCATAGTAACGATTTCAACAGTGATTCTGTTACACACTAAAAAGAAAACAAACAAATAAAACAAATTAAGGAAGAAACAAATAAAAACAAGTAGTTGTGATTGTGGCTCACATCTTCCTCTGGTTTTACGTCCAGTAACGATTTCAAACACCTTCTATGAGTCAGGGGTATGCTGCTTATCCAGCTTTCTTAAAAACTGACAAACAAGATCATTTAAATTCAAATACGAAAGACTGTACTGTAGTTATTCAATTTTGAATTGTTTTAATTACCCTAAAATTCCATCTGAACGTATCCACTAGAATGCGAATCAATAGTCAGTTTGATATAATCTAATGACTCTTTACTCATTTCATTCTTAATAAAAGCAATTTTGTCTTCCCGATTATCGGATAAATACCCAAGTGAAAGATAACTGACATCACAGTTCCATTTAGCACATTTATAACAGACTCTCATTCTTTTACCTCTCCGTTTCTTTGCATAACTACTCTTCCCCAACCTAGGTGGACTTTGGGAAAAACTGGATGTTCACTACTAATTCGGACCTTAGCTTTAATTATCCACCTAATATCCTCAGGCATTCCAATGGATACTAGTAATTTCATATGCTCTAATCTCATCAGATAGATTTTTCTCAAATAATTAATATGGAGCAATGGATAATATCTTCTCATTTTCATTAATGAATCATCCATTATGTAACAAGAGATAGAAAGAAAGAAGGGATGCAAAGACAAACTAAAATGTAAAAAGGAAAGAGATACCTTGCAGATGGAATTTATTCTTGAAAGGAAATTAGCAGAAATCGTTTGGTGATTCTTTCAACAATTAAGCAAGCTATTTAAAGCCGTGTTTAATCACTGTTGGACATTTAATTAACTTAAATACGCTATATTTCAGTATCCGAGAAGACGTGTATTCAACAATTTCTGCTAGGCCCGCAAGCTAGAAAGTGGAAAAGAAAAATCAAACAATTCAAAAGTATTAAGAAAGCGATGGGTTGCCTCCCACACAGCGCCCTTGTTTAACATCTTAGACTCGACGAGCACAAATTTCAATTCCTTTCTGGTGGTGGGTCTTCAAAAGCAATGGAATCGATAATTTGTCCAACAAATCCTTCATGAAAAGGTTTAAGGAGGTGACCATTCACTTGAAAATTTTGCTCGTTTGAAGAATTTTTACCTCCACTGACCTGTGATTAAAGATATTAATGATAACAAATGGGCCAATCCATCTTGACTTTAACTTTCATGGAAACAATCTTAGATGAGAATTATAGAGTAAAACCTTATCACCAATATTGAAATTTTTCTTTAAAAGGTTTTGTCATGGTAATATTTCATCTTTTCTTTTGCAATCCAAGAATTAACATAGGCATCATTTCTAATCTCTTCTAATTTTGAATTTGCAGTTTTTGATTAGATAGTGCATCATCAAGATTAAGATGACATTGTTTAATGACCCAAAATGCCTTATGTTCTAATTCCACAGGTAAATGACAAGCTTTACCATAAACCAACCTAAATGGTGACATACCAATAGGGGTTTGAATGCAGTTCTATATGCCAAAGAGCATCTCCCAATCTAAGGCTCCAGTCTTTCCTATTAGAATTGACTACTTTAGCTATAATAGACTTAATTTCCCTATTAGAGATTTCAGCAAGTCCATTTATTTGAGGATGATAGGTAGTAGAAACTTTATGTGAAATATGATATTTTTTAAACAGAGTGACATTGGAACACATCTGCGTATGGCATTATCTGTGCACCTTTTGAATAGGTAGGGATCATCCTAAAGGTAATGTTTTAAGTTATTTCTAATTTTATCCTTTTGAAGTTTAGATAAATTATTTGGAAATACTTTAGTAACAATATAATTAACCATATCAGCATTCCAAGGTATAATTCCATGCAATGCATAAAGATGCTCATCAGGAAATAAATCAGAGATAGGAGATACTTCCCCTTCATATGTGAGTCAACTCAAATGATCAGCATCAAGATTCTCTGCTCCCTTCTTATCTTGGATTTCAAGGTCAAAATACCTAGAGTAAGAGAATCCATCTCAGTAGTCTTGGTTTACACTATTTCTTCTTTAATAGGTACTTTAGAGTTGCATGATCTGAATAAACAATTACTTTTGTTCCCAACAAATAAGATCTAAATTTTTCTAGAGCAAAAATAACATGTAGAGTTCCTTCTCAGTTGTGGTATAATTGCATTGGGCATCATCAAGTAATTTAGATGCATAATATATCACATGAGGAACTTCATCTATTTTCTGACCTAGAACAGCTCCAACCGCTTTGTCACTAGCATCACACATTATTTTAAAAGGAAAATTCCAATTAAGGGGTTGATGTACTCATAAATTAACTGATTTTTATACTATTTAATTACTATATTTTGTTTAAAAATCGGTTAATTGTGTCATTTAATTGATATATTTCACATTTCCTTTCTATTTATTTGTTTATAAGTTTTTCAGTGTATTTAGTACATTTTGGAGATAAAAAGAAGAAGAAGAAGAAGTGAAGATGAAAAAAAAAAAAAAGAGGAGATGAACTGTACCACCGTCGATGATGACATCACTGCTTACGTCATGAACAGTATCCGTCGGCTGGTCAAAGTCAACAAGTCAACCTGCTACAGTACCCAGAAGTCAAAATGACCATTTTACCCCTAGAAATTTCCCTGTAAATATGCTAGCTTTATTTCTCATTTGAGACACCAATTTAGCTCCAATCTTCTTCATTTCTTTTGTAATTTCTTTCTTTTATTATTATCTTCATATTAATATATTTCTAGAATTTTTAGAATAGTTTTTCAAGTCTTTTTGTAAAATTTAGTAAAGAAATTCTGTTCGGATAATTTCAATATTTTCGGGGAGTATTTCTTTCAAATTTTCGTTCTAATGTTTATAAATTTCATCTTATATTATTAAATATGGATTGTGAGTGAGTAATTTCCTTTTGTTAGCAAGGATGTGTTAAGTTATTAATAAATGGGGATTATGAGATAATTTTCTTTGTACTTAATTTTATTTGGATTTATTTAATTGGACTTATGGTCGGTTTACCTGCCTAGTCTTTATTTATTTTGTTTATGCACTTTAAATATCGCAAAGGGATGGCCGAGCCACCTATTAGTTTAATTTACTTTTATGTCTTTTATTTCTTTTTTATGGAAGGCCGAGCCTCCATACTTTTAGTTTAATTATTTAAATGGCCGGTTGAACCGCCAAATTTGTTTAGTTAATATAAATCCAATCTTTCTTTATATATATATATATATATTGTATATTTATTTAATATACTATATCTATATATTAATTAAGTATTTATGTAATTCTTGTTTTAATTAATAAATTATGTGAATTAATTGGATTGACAATCTAGTTAATAAACGTGATTATATAGCTAGGATTATTAATCTTGTATTAATGATTCAAGTGGGATCTACCAATTTAATTGAGTTGCAGCTCTTGACTTAATTAAATTAGTAGTGGAATTATATAATTTAAATTGTATATAATTAAGCTGATTGTTATATACAATTTAATGTTGGTGATGCCTTATTTACTTAATGAAATTGATTGAGCATCCTATACATGCTGGTTGGTAGTAGTGGTGTTTAATTAAATTAAGATTAATCTGTTTGAGCTGATCGGGATTAATCTAATTTGTAAGGATAGGAATTTGTCTGAGCTGATCGGGATTCTAAAACCAATTACTTAATAATGTCTTGATCTATGATTAATTCCATGAAAAATATAACTTGATACTAATTCCTTGCTAACGCTTTTTTTTATATATCATTTATATTCCAAATTCCTTTTTAATTCTATTATCAAAATACCAAAAACCCCCCAAACCCTTTCCGATTAATGATTTTAATTTAAGAGTTGACAAATCTCTGGGATTCGATCCCTGCTTTCCCTATATACATAGGAATTATTAGGTTTAAATTTGAGAGCCGTACGACAGGCATCGTCAAATTTTGGCGCCACTGCCGGGCATTTTTTTAATTTCATTTATTAAAATTGTTAGTCTTTTTATTTTGTTACAGATTTCATTCCTTTGGTGATATTGAGATACAAATTTCATTCTTTTGGTGACACCAGACAACAAGTTCATTGTTGTATGCACTTAAGAAGTGGTAAGATCATCGGGGAAGACAAAGGAGTTAAAACACCAGTTGAGATCAGAGAACAAGCTACGGATCTTGAAGAAGGCAAAGCAGAAAATCTGCCGGATACCCAACTTATTTCTGGTGATATTCTTCCTGCTCATCTTTTTAATATGGCTTTGAATCAAAAATCTCTAAAAGAACTCACTGCTCCTACTCTTGATGAACAATCTTTATGCATTATTTTTCCACAAGTTGATGCTAATTTAAAATGCATACTGGTTTTATACAATGTTTGCCAACATTTAATGGATTACTTGGAGAAGATCCACTTAGGCACATTAAGGAATTTCATGTTATTTGCACTAATTTGAAACAAGAAGGTATAAGAGATGAAGTTATTAAACTGCGTTCTTTTCCTTTTAGCTTACAAAATAATGCGAAAGATTGGTTATATGATTTGCCTTCGGGATCTATTCAAGATTGGACTGGTATGCAAAGAGATTTTCTAGCTAAATATTATCCTGCATCTAGAACTGCAACGGTCCGAAATGATATAAGTGGCATAAGACAACAAACTGGTGAAACATTGTATGAATATTGGGAAATATTTAAAAGATTATGTGCTAGTTGTCCTCATCATCAAATACTTGAACAATTATTAATCAATATTTTATGAGGGTTTGATTTCTTATGACAGGATGACAATTTATACTGCTAGTGGTGGCGCTCTTTCAGATAAAACCCCACAAGCTGCACGTGAATTAATAGCTAACATGGCTGCTAATTCACAATCTTTTAACACCAGGAATGATACTGTCAGGAATGTTAATGAAGTAGATGCATCATCATCATCATCTACACAAATTGAGCAAAGATTAGATCATCTTACCAATTAGTTGGTCAATTAGTTGGGAAAAGAATCAATGCACCAGTAAAGCATGTGGAATTTGTTTAGGCAATGACCATTCTACAGATTCTTGTCCTACACTATTTCAAGAGGAACAAGCCAATGCCATGGGTAATTTTCAGAATCAACCTCAGAGAAGACACAATCCATTCTCCAACACATACAATGAAGGGTGGATAGACCATTCTAACTTTAGATGGAGTAACCAAGGGGTTAGGCACCAATGAACCCACCAGGTTTTGTTCCTAATCAACACCAAAGTCCTCCTCAACCTCCTCAGAACCAACAACCGAGTATGTCTTTAGAAGATATGGTGAAATCTCTAGCTTCAAGTTCTATATCTTTTCAGAGAGATACCATGTCATTCCAAAAGGATACAAAGCCAGCATTCACAATTTGGAAGAATCAGGTAGGACAAATGGCTTTTGAGCTAAGTCAATTGAAAAAACACGCTTTTCAATAAACTTCCATCACAACCACTCCATCCCAGAGAGAATGCTAGTGCCGTAACATTGAGAAGTGGTAAAGTATTGGAAGAATCTAAGAGACCAGAGGAAAATAAAGGCACAGAGAAAGCACCTATTTCAAGTCCAACAACTTCGACAAAGTTCATCAGATAGGAGAATCTTCTTCTTCTATTCCCAAGGTAAGTCCTCATTTCCCCAATAGGTTAACTAAGAACAAGAAAGATGAGGAATAAAAAGATGTTCTGGAGATCTTCAGAAAGTTGAAGTCAACCTTCCTCTTTTGGATGCAATAAGACAGATTCCTCGTTATGCTAAGTTCTTAAAGAACTTTGTACCAACAAGAAAAAGCTTAAAGGTAACGAGAGAATAGTGTGGGGGAATGTGTGTCTGCTGTTCTCCAACAGAAACTTCCTCCAAAGCAAAAAGATCTAGGTATGTTTGCTATCCTTGTACAATTGGTGATAAAGTAGCTCCGGTTGTATGCTAGATTTAGGAGCCTCTATTAATGTCATGCCTATACAATCTTTAACTATTTAAAATTTGGGACCAATTGAAGCCTACTAGAATTGTATTCAATTAGCTGATAAGTCTGTGGCTTATCCAGAAGGAGAATAGAAGATGTATTGGTTAAAGTAAATGATTTAGTATTCCCTGCAGATTTTTACATTTTGAAAACTGAGGATAGCCAAAATACTTGTTCATCACAGTCACCTATTCTGTTAGGTAGACCATTTCTGAAAATTGCTAGAACTAAGATTGATGTAAATGAAGGTACTTTATCAATGGAATTTGATGGTGATAAAATTTCTTTTAACATATTTGATGCCATGAAGTACCTTCTGATGATGTTCTACAGTTTCTGTTGTGGATATTATAGATCCCACTTATTGAAGATATATTTGATTTGAGCTACACTGAAATGATGCAATCCATTATGAACTTGCATAGATGAAAATGTTTTTGACACTTTATCTGTGGAATGTGACCATGAACTTAAACAAGCTGTCAAGGATTTATCTGCATGTCCTGTGAGTAATTCAAAAATTGCATTACCTAACTCACTAATCAAATCTTACCATGTTGTGTTTGTCCCCCGTCACTTGAAGCTTAAAGCTTTACCTTCTCATTTGAAATATGCATATTTGAGTGAAGGTATGCTTTACCTGTTATTATTGCTAACAATCTCTCATCTTCCAAGAAGAGAGATTAGTTATGTGCTTAGGACAAAAAAACTTGCCATCGGCTGTGGACTTTAGCCGACATTAAAGGTATTAGCCCATCAACATGCTGCACCGTATATTGTTAGAAGATGGAGCTAAACCAACCAGAGAGTCACAAAGAAGACTAAACCCTCATATGATGGAAGTAGTAAAAGCTGAAATTCTAAAACTTCTTGATACTGGTATCATCTACCCAATCACAAAGATTCACATTGGGTAAGTCTTGTACATGTTGTTCCAAAGAAAGTGGAATAACTATTGTGGATAACTCTGAAGGTGAGAAAGTTCCTAATAGAGTGCAAAATGGTTGGAGAGTTTGCATAGACTACAGGAAACTTAATGCATTCGACTAGGAGACCATTTTCCCTTCCTTTCATGGATCAAATGTAGAACGTCTATCTGGTCGTTCTCATTACTGTTTCCTTGATGATATGATCTAGTCTTTGCTCAATTTGTGTAGATGATGATAATGATGATGATGCATCTACTTCATTTACCTTTCTTACGGTATCATTCATGGTGTTAAAATATTGTGAATTAGCGGCCATGTTAGCTATTAATTCACGTGTAGTTTGTGGGGTTTTATCTGAAAGAGCACCACCACTAGCAGCATCAATTGCCATCCTGTCATAAGAAATCAAACCCTCATAAAAATATTAAATTAAAAATTGTTCAGGTATTTGATGATGACAACTAGCCCATAATCTTTTAAATCTTTCCCAATATTCATACAATGTTTCACCAGTTTGTTGTCTTATGCTACTTATGTCTTTTCGTACTATTGCAGTTCTAGATGCAGGATAATATTTAGCTAGAAAAACTATTTGCATTCCAGTCCAATATTGAATAGATCCTGAAGGCAAATCATATAACCAATCTTTTGCACTATTTTGTAAGCTAAAAGGAAAGGAACGCAGTTTAATAACTTCATCTCTTGTACCTTCTTGTTTCAAATTAGTGCAAATAATATGAAATTCCTTAATGTGCCTAAATGGATCTTCTCCAGGTAATCCATTAAATGTTGGCAAACATTGTATAAAACCAGTATGCATTTTAAAATTAGAATCAACTTGTGGAAAAATAATGCATAAGAGTTGTTCATCAAGAGTAGGAGTAGTGAGTTCTTTAAGAGATCTATGATTCAAAGCCATATTGATACGAACCCCGTCCTAACTTGTAGAATGAAACCCAAATCAATAAAGTTGTCCAAGAATCGTTTCTAGGTGGTTGCTATGGTGGAACCGCGGTCCATTGTTTATATGACAAGCAAGAACCTTGGTATAAGAAAGACGCCACAATCAACCCATCAAGTATTGATTGATAAGTCAAGAACGAATGTTCTTCAAAGAACCAAAGAGAAATAATCTCTACATCTTTATTGATAAAATGATATTCTCCTCCTTACAAAGTATTATATGAATGATATTTATAATAGTAAAACCCTAAATAATTAAGAAAGAAAATTAAAAAAAATCTAGAACTCCTAAATCACTAAGGAAATTATATTACAAATTATATTTGGAAGCTACTGAAATTTATTCTATAAAATCTTCCAAATCTTATTTAAGATAGAAAATCTTCAAAACATCCACCAAATTTTCCTACATCTTCCATAAGGAATCAAATTAGACTTTGACTTGAACTCCAAGAATGAAGCACCATAATCTAGTTGACAGTTTGACCTCCAACTTGATTTGGATTCATCTCGGGCTTTTCTAAGCACGAAAATTCTTCAATAATTAGCAATTAAAACCTCTTTGAACCTTTTCTCATCATTCTCCCTTTCTTGAAAAGGATTTGTACTCAAATCTTCAGCATCTTCATCGTTGTAGCCTTGACTTCCGATAAGCATTTTCACAACTTGAAATAAAATCATGTTAATGCGAAAAAAAAAATTTCTAAACAATTCTAGCATTTTTTTTTCCAGATCTTTTCTGCCGTCTTTTTTTGTTTTCTCTTATTTTGAAGGAATCTAAAGCAGAGGGATAACAAGAAGAATGAAAAAAAGATTGCTCAATCTCCAAACCCACTGATAAGAAACCTTGCCAACATGTAACAAAACCCATTATCAATAGTGTGATAAGAACTTTGCCAACTTGTGACAAAACCATTATCAATAGTGTGATAAGAACTTTGCCAACTTGTGACAAAAACCATTATCAATAGTGTGATAAGAACTTTGCCAAGTTGTGCCAAAACATAGTACCAATAATGTAGAATTTAAATTTCAAGAAATCCAAACACAAGAAAAAAAAAACGAAGGATATGCAAATCTAACTAGAAACTAGCTCTGATACCAAATGATACGAACCCCGTCCTAACCTGTAGAACGAAACCTATTGATTAGTTGTCCAAGAATCGTTTCTAGGTGGTTGCTATGGTGGAGCCACGACCCATTGCTTATATGACAAGCAAGAACCTTGGTATAAGAAAAACGCCACAATCAACCCATCAAGTATTGATTGATAAGTCAAGAACGAATGTTCTTCAAAGAACCAAAGAGAAATAATCTCTACATCTTTATTGATAAACTAATATTCTCCTCCTTACAAAGTATTATATGAATGATATTTATAATAGTAAAACCCTAAATAATTAAGAAAGCAAATTAAAAAAAAATCTAGAACTCCTAAATCACTAAGGCAATCATATTACAAATTATATTTGGAAGTTTTTGAAATTTATTCTATAAAATCTTCCAAATCCTATTTAAGATAGAAAATCTTCAAAACATCCACCAAATTTTCGTGCATCTTCCATAAGGAATCAAATTAGACTTTGACTTGAACTCCAAGAATGAAGCACCATAAGATAGTTGACAATTTGACCTCCAACTTGATTTGGATTCATCTCGGACTTTTCTAAGCACGAAAATTCTTCAATAATTAGCAATTAAAACCTCTTTGAGCCTTTTCTTATCATTAAAGCATTATATGAATGATATTTATAATAGTAAAACTCCAAATAATTAAGAAAGCAAATTTAAAAAAATCTAGAACTCCTAAATCACTAAGGAAATCATATTACAAATTATATTTGGAAGCTACTGAAATTTATTCTATAAAATCTTCCAAATCTTATTTAAGATAGAAAATCTTCAAAGCATCCACCAAATTTTCGTGCATCTTCCATAAGGAATCAAATTAGACTTTGACTTGAACTCCAAGAATGAAGCACCATAATATAGTTGACAGTTTGACCTCCAACTTGATTTGGATTCATCTCGGGCTTTTCTAAGCACGAAAATTCTTTAATAATTAGCAATTAAAACCTCTTTGAACCTTTTCTCATCACATATTAAAAAGATGAGAAGGAAGAATATCACTAGAAATAAGTTGGGTATCCGGTTGATTTTCTGCTTCATTATTTAAGATCCGTACTTTGTTCTCTTATCTCAACTGGTGTTTTACTCTTTTGTTCTTCCCCAGTGATCTCACCACTGCTTAAGTGCATACAACAATGAACTTATTGTCTGGTGTCACCAAAAAAATGAAATCTGTATCTCAATATCACCAAAGGAATGAAATCTGTAACAAAATAAAACGATTAAGAATTTTAATAGAAGAAATTAAAACAAATCCCTGGCAATGGCGCCAAAATTTGTCGAAGCCTGTCATACGACTCAAATTTAAACCTAACAATTCCTATGTAAATAGGAAAAGTAGGGATCGAATCCACAGAGATTTGTTAACTCTTAAATTAAAATCATTAATCGGAAAAGGTTTTGGGGGATTTTGGTATTTTGAGAATAAGATAATGACAACAATTAAAATAAATATTTTTGAAGTTTTGGATTTTGTAAATAGAATTAAAACGAAATTTGGAATACAAATGATATAAAAAGCGTTAGCAAGGAACTAGTATCAAGTTATATTTTTCATGGGATTAATCATAGATAAATACATTATTAAGTAGTTGGTTTTAGAATCTCGATCAGCTTAGACAGATTACTATCCTTACAAAATAGATTAATCCTAATCAGCTCAGACAGATTAATCTCTAATTTAATTAAACACAACTATCAACCAGCGTGTATAGGATGCTCAATCAAATTGCATTAAACAAATAAGGCATCACCAACATTAAATTGTATATAACAATCAACTTAATTATATACAATTTAAATTATATAATTCCGCTACTAATTTAATTAAGCCAAGAGCTTCAACTCAATTAACCTAGTAGATGTTACTTGAATCATTAATACAAGATTAATAATCCTAGCTATATAATCACATTCATTAACTAGATTTTCAATCCAATTAATTCACACAATTTTATTGGTTAAAACAGAAATTATATAAATACTCAATTAATATGTATATATATATATATATAAATATATATATATAAAGAAAGATTGGATTTATATTAACTAAAGAAATTAGGCGGTTCAACCGGCCATTTAAAAAAATAAAATAAAAGTATGGAGGCGAGCGCCTTCCATAAAAAGAAAGAATGAAAGACAAAAAATTTATTAAACTAGTTAGGAGGCTCGGCCTTCCATAAATACAGAAAATAAAAAACAAAAAGTAAATTAAAATAATAGGTGACTCGGCCATCCATTTTCGATATTTAAAGTGCATAAAGCAAAATAAATAAAGATTAGACGGGTAACCGACCATATGTCCAGTTAAATAAATCCAAATAGAAATTAAGTACAAAGAAATTATCTCATAATCCCATTTATTAATAAATTAACACATATCTTTGCTAACAAAAGAAAATTACTCACAATACATATTTAATAAATATAAGATGAAATTTATAAACATTAGAAAGAAAATTTGAAAGATAAACTCTGCGAAAATATTGAAATTATTCGGACATAATTTCATTACTAAATATTACAAAAAGCCTTGAAATATTATTCTAAAAACTCTGGAAAATATACTAAGGCGAAGACAATAATAAAATAAATAAATTGAAAAAGAAATGGAGAAGATTGGAGCTAAATTGGTGTTTAAATCATAAAAATAAGCTTCGTATTTATAGGGGCAAAATGGTCATTTTGCACCCCAAAGTCTTGAAAATTTAGTTTGTGGTCCAAATTGCGGCTTCTGATTGCACCACTTGTGACCTTCTGATTGCGCCACTTGTCATTTTCTGATTGCGACACGTGTCATTTCTTATTGAGCAACGTCATGAGATGACATGGATTTTTTTTTTAACTTCTCCAACATTTATTATTCTTCTTTTTATCTCTATAATGAATTAAAATACATTGAAAAACTTACAAATAAAGAAATAAAAGGGAAACGTGAAATATATCCATTAAATAACATAATTAACTGAATTTTAAACAAAATATTGTAATTAAATAATATAAAAATCAGTTAATTTATGAGTACATCACCATGTAAACTCGAACTTTCAAGCGTTTAAGGAAGATCACACATTATCAAGTATTGAAAACAAACATTTTCGGATTATATATGTCTAGTTTATCTTTATGAGTAATAAATATATGAGTTTCTCAATGAACTTAAAATGCGAAAGCCTTAAAGCTTTTAATCTCTTAATTTTAATTAATGACAAACATTGATGAGCACTAATGTCTTAATTGTATAAGTGTTGGTATTTTAGGATTCATATGTCTAATCCATGCAAGATCGAAGTTTCAAGTCTTCAGGAAAGATCGAAGTTTCAATTCTTCAGGAAAGATCGAATGTTATCAAGCATTGAAGATAAGCAGTTTCTGAATTAGATAGGATATAGAGGTGTCGTGCTATTTTTTTATATCCTTAGATATCTCTAGATCTATCTCTATGAGTAATAATTTCTATAGGTTGCTTAATAAAAGTAAAACATTTTTCAAAATGCACTTCATAAAGATAAAACATGAGTTGGGTATTTGAAATTATTTTCAAATACATGCATATACTTAAAATTCTATAAAATATATGTCACAACTCTTAGAGTTGATTGGAATCTTGTATTGCATAGTTTGAATGCATGTGCGGTCAACCTGACTGCATATGTGGTCGACCACAAAATCATGCGGTCTACCGAACTACTCAGCTCATCATCCGCAGTATGTCCAGAGCTCTCTAGAACACTTGCGGATGATGGTGCGGACGACCCGTCTGATATGCGGTTGACCGCACTTCTCCTGAGTGAGATTTAAACAACCATTTTTATGACCGTTGGTGCATACATATAAATACCCAAGTGTTTAAAATACTCATAACAACGACTCTTCAAGCAAAAATCTGATTCTTACTCTTCATAGAACATCTTGAAATCATTTTGAATCCCTTTCATAACATTTACATTGTGAAAATCATCCAATAAGGGTCTTTACTAAATCATTGGTGTTCTTGAGCAATCTAAAGAAACAAATTACTCAAGGAGGTATTTATGCTTCAAATTGATATATCTTCACATTAAGGTGATATCTATCAAACTCTCTATCTCTTATTATTGATTGTAATTGTATCAAGGTTGCAAGTAGCATAAAACCCTAAGTGTTAGGGTGAGCCTTTTGTAGGTTGTTTTGTATTCAAGGTTTGTTTGTATAACCTTTGGGTGAACCTTCAATTGAATTGTATTGTGGGGATTCACTAAGGAGAGTGGTGAGATTATTGTATAATCAAGGTTGTGCAGTAAAACTCAAGGGTTGAGTGATCCTTGATTGGTTGAGAGGTTATTTGTAAAACCCTAAGGTGAATTGGGTGAGCATTTTTTTTGTAATCTCATTTATTTGATTAGTGAAGGGATTTGGTAAAATCTTTGAGTATGTAACTCAAGGTAGTGGATTAGGTTTTGTTGGATAAACCGAACCACTATAAATCATTGTGTTCATTGTTCTACTTTCTGCATTTTATTTGAACACATTTTTACAATCACAACTAGTACACTACGTGTTTGATATTTGTTGTCAAAGAGGTGTTTTATTGAATTAGGTTAAAAAAGAAAAATCGAATAAAAACCTAATTCACCCCTCCTCTTAGGTTTTTCAATTGGTATCATACATGTCTTCTTGTTTAAAAAGGTTTAACCTGCTAGAAGCAAATATTCTATGGCACATCTAGACAATACTAAGATGGTAGAAGGTTACTCTACTACTAGACCTCCTTTGAATGGTACAAATTATAATTTATGAAAATATAGAGTTAGAATCTATATATCTTCTCTGAACTATGAATTATGGATTATAGTTCAAAATGATCCTTATGTTCCTTTTAAAGTTATTGATAGTATTAAGATTGACAAAATATATGAGGAATATGATGATGAAGATAAAAGAAAATGACCCTAAATTTTCTTTCTGTAAACACTCTTACTTGTGCACTTGATATGAATAAGTATAATAGAGTAAGGTGTTGTGAATCCGCACATGAAATGTGGAGACTACTTGAAGTGACTCATGAAGGTACAAACCAAGTAAAGGAGACAAAACTTGGTATGCTTACAAGGGAGTATGAACTTTTCTTTATGAAATCAAATGAAAATATTACTGATATGTTTACTCGCTTTACTAACATTATTAATGGTTTAAAAGTGTTTAGTAAGCCATATTCTAAGAGAACAAAACATGAAGATACTCAATGCTCTACCAAAGGCTTGGGAAGGCAAAACCACTGCTTGCTAGAAACTCATGACTTGAAGAAAAACCAGTGGAAGAGCTTATTGGATCACTTCTCATTCATGAAATAAGGATGAAGTGGTTAAATGATTAAGAAGTAGAAGACAAAGGGAAAAGAGGGATTGATCTCAAAGCCAAAGAGAACAACGATAATGAATCTTCTATTGATGAGGAAGAAATGGAAGATAAAGAGATAGCTCTTGTCATGAAAAACTTCAAGAAAATGTTCAAAAAGGGACATTTCAACAAATTCAAAAAAAAGCCATCCACATCCACAAATACTAACTCAAAGCAATGCTATGAATGCGGAAGTCCAAATTACTTCAAGGCAGACTGCCCAAAATTAAGAGAGAAAGAAAAGAAGTACAAGCCCAAAAACAAGAAAGAACTTGCTTGTACTTGGGATCAAGAAGGGAGTGAAGATGAAGAACAAACTGAACATACAAATGTTTGTTTCATGGCTATTGAAGATGAGGTAAATACATCAAAAACTTCTACTTTAGTTGATAGTGAAAGTGATAATGATGCATGTGATATATTTGATAAAGATGAATTTATTTCCAACCTCTATCAAGAAATGAAAAAGATGTTTAAGAAAAACAAAGTCTTGAAATGTCAAGTAGAGAAGCTATCTTTGGAAAATACTAGACACAGATGAAAATGCCATGTTGATTTCCACAAAAATCTGTCTTGATGAGAATATTCTTGGTTTAAATGATAAGGTGAAATTCCTTGAAAATGCTAATGTTGATCTTGTTACTAGAAACAAGAAGTTGGGTGATATGATGAGTGATTATGATGCCATGAAAGTTAGAATGAATGATTTAAGTGCTAGTTTGCAAAAACTTACATGTGGTAGGGACAATTTGAATAAATTACTTGGTATGCAAAGACTCACTCATGATAAGAGAGGTATTGGTTTTGATGATAACTATAATGATGCCTCACACACACATAAGAGCTTATCACACTCACATGAAAATATGTCACATGCACATAAGAGAGTATCTCATGCATATCATTCACATGTCTCAACTTCTTCAAAAATATGTTGTACCTATTGTGGTAAAAATGGTCATAAGGTAACTAGATGTTATGTGAAGAAAAAGATTGAGAATGGTGCTAAAAGCACATGGGTAGTTAAAAGAACTAAGCTCAATGGACCCAAGAGAATTTGGATACCAAAAGGCTTATTATCATCTTTGGTGTAGGTTTGTCTTCAATTGAAAACAAAGGAGAATAAATGGTTTCTTGATAGTGGATGCTCAAGACACATGACTGGAAATACATCCATACTTAATGATATTAAACTAAAGGATGAAGGGTTTGTGACTTTTGGTGATAAAAAGAAAGGGAAAATCATTGGCATTGGAAATTTTGGTATAAAAATACCTCTATTTTATTAAAAACGTTCTTTTTATTGATAATCTCAAATATAATTTGCTTAGTATTAGTCAATTATGCGATAATGGCTATAAGGTTATTTTCAAGAAGGATTCATGCTTAATTCTCGATGATTGCTCTAACAAAATTATTTTGTTGGAAATAGAAATTGAAATATGTATGATCTTTACTTTGATGATCTAGTTGAACAAGATGTTAAATGTCTTGCATGTCATTCATATTTTGCATTGATTCTTTGCATAACTTATCAAAACATGAATATATTAGAGGATTGTCTGCCACTCATTTTGAAAAAGATTGTATTTGTGATGCAAGTCAATATGGTAAGCAAGTTAAGAGTTCCTTTAAACCAAAGAAAATGGTTTCTACTTCAAAACCTTTTGAACTTGTGCATATGGATTTACTTGGTCCTATGAGAACAATGAGTCTTGGTGGCAAATTATATGCATATTTGATAGTTGATGACTTTTCTAAATTTACTTGGGTATTATTCTTGTTGAGCAAAGATGAAGCTTTTGGAGCTTTTGTCAAGCTTTTTGAACAAGTACAAAACACCATTGGATGCAAACTTATCTCCATTAGAAGTGACAATGGTAGAGAATTTTGCAATAGTAGGTTCACAAAATTATGTGATGAGAATGGGATTTCTCACAATTTTTCTGTTGCAAAAACTCCTCAACAAAATGGTATTGTTGAGAGGAAAAATCGTACTTTACAGGAAATGGCTCGTTCCATGCTATGTGAAAATAATTTGCCAAAGTATTTTTGGGCTGAAGTTGTAAATACTTCTTGCTATATTGTGAATAGAGTGCTTCTTAGATTTTTTGTGAAGAAAACCCCCTATGAACTTAGGTTTGACAAAACTCCTATTTCTTACTTCACGGTTTTTGATTGTAAATGCTTTATTCTAAATGTCAAAGATAATCTTGGTAAGTTTGATAAGAAATCCGACGAATGTATATTTCTTGGCTATTCTTCAATAAGAAAAGCTTATCGTGTGTATAATAAGAGAACTATTATCATTGAAGAAGTCATTTATGTTGTTTTTGATAAATCTAACATCTATTTGCCAAGAGATGAGAATGAATGTGATATTCAATAACTACCTATGGAGTCAATGAATAAAGATGTTGTTTAACCAAATGAATATCCTTCAACATCTAAGGATGAGAATGAAGAAGTCTTTGACAATCAAGAATCTACTTCACTTGAAGAAGAAACAAAGTTTAATCTTCCAAAGGAATGAAAATTTCTCTATAACCATCCAAATGATCAAATCATTGGTGATCCAAATGAAGGGGTAAGAACAAGAAGACGCTTTATAAACTTTGTTGATAATTTTGCATTATTGTCTCATATAGAACCTAGGAACATTGATGAAGCTCTTAGTGATGATTTTTGGATAATTGCCATGCAAGATGAATTAAATCAATTTGAAAGGCGCAAAGTTTGGGAGCTTGTACCTAGACCTTCTAATCACACCATTATTGGTACAAAATGGGTTTTTAGAAACAAACTTGATGAACATGGTATTGTGACTAGAAATAAGGCTAGACTTGTTGCTCAATGATATAATCAGGAAAAGGGCATTGATTATGATGAAACATTTGCTTCAGTTGCTAGATTAGAGTACATTAGAATGCTACTTGCATTTTCTTGGGAAGATGAGATATTGTTAGCAATAATAACAGGTAAAGCATTACCTTCACTCAAATATGCATATTTCAAATGAGAAGGTAAAGCTTTAAGCTTAAGTGACGGGGGACAAACAACAGATGGTAAGATTTTATCATGTGAGCTAGGGGATTCTAAAACCAACTACTTAATAATGTATTTATCTATGATTAATCCCATGAAAAATATAATTTGATACTAGTTCCTTGCTAACGCTTTTTATATCATTTGTATTCCAAATTTCGTTTTAATTCTATTTACAAAATCCAAAACCTCAAAAATATTTATTTTAATTGTTGTCATTATCTTATTCTCAAAATACCAAAACCCCCAAAACCTTTTCTGATTAATGATTTTAATTTAAGAGTTGAAAAATTTCTGTGGATTCGATCCCTACTTTCTCTATTTGCATAGGAATTGTCAGGTTTAAATTTTGGTGCCGCTGCCGGAAATTTATTCTAATTTCTTCTATTAAAATTGTTAATATTTTTATTTTGTTACAGATTTCATTCCTTTGGTGATATTGAGATACAAATTTCATTCCTTTGGTGATGTCAGACAACAAGTTTATTGTTGTATGCACTTAAGAAGTGGTAAGATCACCGAGGAAGAACAAAGGAGTAAAACACTAGATGAGATCAGAGAACAAGCTATGATCTTGAAGAAGGCAAAACAGAAAATCAACCTGATACCCAACTTATTTCTGGTTATATTCTTCCTTCTCATCTTTTTATTATGGCTTTGAATCAAAGATCTATAAAGAACTCACTGCTCCTACTCTTAATGAACAACCTTTATGCATTATTTTTCCACAAGTTGATTCTAATTTTAAAATGCATACTGGTTTTATATAATGTTTGCCAACATTTAATGGATTACCTGGAGAAGATCCACTTAGGCACATTAAGGAATTTCATGTTATTTGCACTAATTTAAAACAAGAAGGTACAAGAGATGAAGTTATTAAACTGCGTTTCTTTCCTTTTAGCTTACAAAATAGTGCAAAAGATTGGTTATATGATTTGCCTTCAGGATCTATTCAATATTGGACTGGAATGCAAAGAGTTTTTCTAGCTAAATTATCCTGCGTTGAACAGTTTTAGAGAAATCCTTAATAAACCTTGTATAGAATCCAGCATGGCCTAAGAAGGGATCTACCTCTCTTACTGTAGAAAGATAAGAATAGATTTAATTACATCAATCTTGGCTTTGTCAACAGCTAGTCCTTTTGGTGAAACAACATGCCCTAAAACAATTCCTTGTTCTACCATAAAATGACACTTTTCATAATTGAGAACAAGGTTAGTTTCAAACACACAGTTTAAGCACAAGTTCCAAATTCTCTAAACAGGAATCAAATGAATTTCCGTAGACAGTAAAATCATCCATGAAATTTCAATGATATTTGTGACAAAATCAGAAAGTAGGACAATCATGAATCTTTGAAAGGTAGCAAGTGCATTGCATAAACCAAAAGACATTCTTCTATAAGCATAAGTACTTAATGGAAACATCAAGGAAACAAATAATGAGAATAACCAAATAGACGTTTTTAACATTTGATCCATAAAGGAACAGGAAAATGGTCTTTCTAGTTGATGCATTAAGGTTTTCTGTAGTTTATGTAGACTCTCCAACCATTTTGCACTCTAGTAGGAACTTTCTCACCTTCAGAGTTTTTCACAATAGTTATTCCACTTTTCTTTGGAACACACATGTATAATACTTACCAATGTGAATCTGTGATTGGATAGATGACACTAGCATCTAGAAGTTTTAGAATTTCATCTTTTACTACTTCCATCATAGGAGGGTTTAGTCTCCTTTGTGACTCTCTGGTTGGCTTAGCTCCATCTTCTAACATATACGATTGGCATGTTGATGGTTAATACCTTAATGTCGGCTAAAGTCCAACAGATGACAGTCTTGTTGTCTCTAAGCACATAAACTAATCTCTCTTCTTGGGAAGATGAGAGATTTTAGCAATAATAACAGGTAAAACATTACCTTCACTTAAATATGCATATTTCAAATGAGAGGTAAAGCTTTAAGCTCAAGTGACGGGGGACAAACAACAGATGGTAAGATTTTATCATGTGAGCTAGGTAATGCAATTTTAGAATTACTAACAGGACATGCAGATAAATCCTTGATAGCTTTGTTGTTTTGAGTTCATGTCACATTCTACAAATAAAGTGTGAAGAACATTTTCATCTATGCTTAAGTTCATAATGGATTGCATCATTTCAGTGTAGCTCAAATAAAAAATATCTTCAATAAGTGGATCTATAATATCCACAAAAGAAACTGTGTAGAACATTCATCAGAAGGGTACTTCATGGCATCAAATATGTTAAAAGAAATTTTATCACCATCACATTTCATTGATAAAGAACATTCATTAACATCAATCTTAATTCTAGCAGTTTTTAGAAATGGTCTACCTAACAAAATAGGTGACTGTGATGAGCAAGTATTTTGGCTATTCTCAGTTTTCAAAATGTAGAAATCTGCAGGGAATACTAAATCATTTTACTTTAACCATTATATTTTATTACTCATTTTGATACGCCACAGACCTATTAGCTAACTGAGTAACAATTTTAGTAGGCTTCATTGGTCCCAATTTAAAGAGTTATAGATTGTAAAGGGATAGCGAACATACCTAGATCTTTTTGCTTTGGAGGAAGTTATGTTGGAGAATAGCAAGCACACATTCCCCCACATTGATTCTCTCATTTACCTTTAAGCTTCTTCTTGTTGGTACAAAGTTCTTTTAAGAATTTATCATAACGAGGAATCTGTCTTATTGCATCCAAAAGAGGAATGTTGACTTCAACTTTCTTGAAATACTCGAAGAATCTTTTCTTCCTCATCTTTCTTGTTCTTAGTTAACCTATTAGGGAAATGAGGACTTATCTTTGGAATAGAAGAAAAAGATTCTCCTATTGAGGAACTTTATCGAAAGATACTGGGTTTGAAATAGGTGCTTTCTCCATGCCTTTATTTTCCTCTGGTCTTTTGGATTCTTCCAACACTTTACCACTTCTTAATGTTACGACACTAGCATTTTCTCTTGGATTGAGTGTTGTTGTGATGGAAGTTTATTGAAAATTTGTGTTTTCAATTGACCTAACTCAGAAGCCATTTGTCCTACATGATTCTCCAAGTGTTAATGCTGGACTTTGTATAATTTTGGAATGACATGGCATCTCTCTGAAAGAATAGAACTTGAGGCTAGAGATTTCACCATATTTTCTAAAAACATACTCTGGTGTGGTTCTGAGGAGGTTGATGAGGATTTTGGTGTTGATTAGGAACAAAACCTGGTGGGTTCATTGGTGGCCTAACCCCTTGGTTACTCCATCTAAAGTTAGGATGGTCTCTCCACCATTTATTGTATGTGTTGGAGAATAGATTGTGTCTTCTCTGAGGTTGGTTCTGAAAATTACCCATGGCATTGACTTGTTCCTCTTGAAATAGTGTAGGACAAGAATATGTAGGATGGTCATTGCCTAAACAAATTCTACATGTTTATACCAGTGCATTGATTCTTTTCCCAACTAATTGACCAACTAAATTGGTAAGATGATCTAGTCTTTGCTCAATTTGTGTAGATGATGATAATGATGATGATGCATCTACTTCATTTACCTTTCTTACGGTATCATTCATGGTGTTAAAATATTGTGAATTAGCGGCCATGTTAGCTATTAATTCACGTGTAGTTTGTGGGGTTTTATCTGAAAGAGCACCACCACTAGCAGCATCAATTGCCATCCTGTCATAAGAAATCAAACCCTCATAAAAATATTAAATTAAAAATTGTTCAGGTATTTGATGATGACAACTAGCCCATAATCTTTTAAATCTTTCCCAATATTCATACAATGTTTCACCAGTTTGTTGTCTTATGCTACTTATGTCTTTTCGTACTATTGCAGTTCTAGATGCAGGATAATATTTAGCTAGAAAAACTATTTGCATTCCAGTCCAATATTGAATAGATCCTGAAGGCAAATCATATAACCAATCTTTTGCACTATTTTGTAAGCTAAAAGGAAAGGAACGCAGTTTAATAACTTCATCTCTTGTACCTTCTTGTTTCAAATTAGTGCAAATAATATGAAATTCCTTAATGTGCCTAAATGGATCTTCTCCAGGTAATCCATTAAATGTTGGCAAACATTGTATAAAACCAGTATGCATTTTAAAATTAGAATCAACTTGTGGAAAAATAATGCATAAGAGTTGTTCATCAAGAGTAGGAGTAGTGAGTTCTTTAAGAGATCTATGATTCAAAGCCATATTGATACGAACCCCGTCCTAACTTGTAGAATGAAACCCAAATCAATAAAGTTGTCCAAGAATCGTTTCTAGGTGGTTGCTATGGTGAACCGCGGTCCATTGTTTATATGACAAGCAAGAACCTTGGTATAAGAAAGACGCCACAATCAACCCATCAAGTATTGATTGATAAGTCAAGAACGAATGTTCTTCAAAGAACCAAAGAGAAATAATCTCTACATCTTTATTGATAAAATGATATTCTCCTCCTTACAAAGTATTATATGAATGATATTTATAATAGTAAAACCCTAAATAATTAAGAAAGAAAATTAAAAAAAATCTAGAACTCCTAAATCACTAAGGAAATTATATTACAAATTATATTTGGAAGCTACTGAAATTTATTCTATAAAATCTTCCAAATCTTATTTAAGATAGAAAATCTTCAAAACATCCACCAAATTTTCCTACATCTTCCATAAGGAATCAAATTAGACTTTGACTTGAACTCCAAGAATGAAGCACCATAATCTAGTTGACAGTTTGACCTCCAACTTGATTTGGATTCATCTCGGGCTTTTCTAAGCACGAAAATTCTTCAATAATTAGCAATTAAAACCTCTTTGAACCTTTTCTCATCATTCTCCCTTTCTTGAAAAGGATTTGTACTCAAATCTTCAGCATCTTCATCGTTGTAGCCTTGACTTCCGATAAGCATTTTCACAACTTGAAATAAAATCATGTTAATGCGAAAAAAAAAAATTTCTAAACAATTCTAGCATTTTTTTTTCCAGATCTTTTCTGCCGTCTTTTTTTGTTTTCTCTTATTTTGAAGGAATCTAAAGCAGACGGGATAACAAGAAGAATGAAAAAAAGATTGCTCAATCTCCAAACCCACTGATAAGAACCTTGCCAACATGTAACAAAACCCATTATCAATAGTGTGATAAGAACTTTGCCAACTTGTGACAAAACCCATTATCAATAGTGTGATAAGAACTTTGCCAACTTGTGACAAAAACCATTATCAATAGTGTGATAAGAACTTTGCCAAGTTGTGCCAAAACATAGTACCAATAATGTAGAATTTAAATTTCAAGAAATCCAAACACAAGAAAAAAAAAACGAAGGATATGCAAATCTAACTAGAAACTAGCTCTGATACCAAATGATACGAACCCCGTCCTAACCTGTAGAACGAAACCTATTGATTAGTTGTCCAAGAATCGTTTCTAGGTGGTTGCTATGGTGGAGCCACGACCCATTGCTTATATGACAAGCAAGAACCTTGGTATAAGAAAAACGCCACAATCAACCCATCAAGTATTGATTGATAAGTCAAGAACGAATGTTCTTCAAAGAACCAAAGAGAAATAATCTCTACATCTTTATTGATAAACTAATATTCTCCTCCTTACAAAGTATTATATGAATGATATTTATAATAGTAAAACCCTAAATAATTAAGAAAGCAAATTAAAAAAAAATCTAGAACTCCTAAATCACTAAGGCAATCATATTACAAATTATATTTGGAAGTTTTTGAAATTTATTCTATAAAATCTTCCAAATCCTATTTAAGATAGAAAATCTTCAAAACATCCACCAATTTTCGTGCATCTTCCATAAGGAATCAAATTAGACTTTGACTTGAACTCCAAGAATGAAGCACCATAAGATAGTTGACAATTTGACCTCCAACTTGATTTGGATTCATCTCGGACTTTTCTAAGCACGAAAATTCTTCAATAATTAGCAATTAAAACCTCTTTGAGCCTTTTCTTATCATTAAAGCATTATATGAATGATATTATAATAGTAAAACTCCAAATAATTAAGAAAGCAAATTTAAAAAAAATCTAGAACTCCTAAATCACTAAGGAAATCATATTACAAATTATATTTGGAAGCTACTGAAATTTATTCTATAAAATCTTCCAAATCTTATTTAAGATAGAAAATCTTCAAAGCATCCACCAAATTTTCGTGCATCTTCCATAAGGAATCAAATTAGACTTTGACTTGAACTCCAAGAATGAAGCACCATAATATAGTTGACAGTTTGACCTCCAACTTGATTTGGATTCATCTCGGGCTTTTCTAAGCACGAAAATTCTTTAATAATTAGCAATTAAAACCTCTTTGAACCTTTTCTCATCACATATTAAAAAGATGAGAAGGAAGAATATCACTAGAAATAAGTTGGGTATCCGGTTGATTTTCTGCTTCATTATTTAAGATCCGTACTTTGTTCTCTTATCTCAACTGGTGTTTTACTCTTTTGTTCTTCCCCAGTGATCTCACCACTGCTTAAGTGCATACAACAATGAACTTATTGTCTGGTGTCACCAAAAAAATGAAATCTGTATCTCAATATCACCAAAGGAATGAAATCTGTAACAAAATAAAACGATTAAGAATTTTAATAGAAGAAATTAAAACAAATCCCTGGCAATGGCGCCAAAATTTGTCGAAGCCTGTCATACGACTCAAATTTAAACCTAACAATTCCTATGTAAATAGGAAAAGTAGGGATCGAATCCACAGAGATTTGTTAACTCTTAAATTAAAATCATTAATCGGAAAAGGTTTTGGGGGATTTTGGTATTTTGAGAATAAGATAATGACAACAATTAAAATAAATATTTTTGAAGTTTTGGATTTTGTAAATAGAATTAAAACGAAATTTGGAATACAAATGATATAAAAAGCGTTAGCAAGGAACTAGTATCAAGTTATATTTTTCATGGGATTAATCATAGATAAATACATTATTAAGTAGTTGGTTTTAGAATCTCGATCAGCTTAGACAGATTACTATCCTTACAAAATAGATTAATCCTAATCAGCTCAGACAGATTAATCTCTAATTTAATTAAACACAACTATCAACCAGCGTGTATAGGATGCTCAATCAAATTGCATTAAACAAATAAGGCATCACCAACATTAAATTGTATATAACAATCAACTTAATTATATACAATTTAAATTATATAATTCCGCTACTAATTTAATTAAGCCAAGAGCTTCAACTCAATTAACCTAGTAGATGTTACTTGAATCATTAATACAAGATTAATAATCCTAGCTATATAATCACATTCATTAACTAGATTTTCAATCCAATTAATTCACACAATTTTATTGGTTAAAACAGAAATTATATAAATACTCAATTAATATGTATATATATATATATATAAATATATATATATAAAGAAAGATTGGATTTATATTAACTAAAGAAATTAGGCGGTTCAACCGGCCATTTAAAAAAATTAAAATAAAAGTATGGAGGCGAGCGCCTTCCATAAAAAGAAAGAATGAAAGACAAAAAATTTATTAAACTAGTTAGGAGGCTCGGCCTTCCATTTTAAAATACAGAAAATAAAAAACAGAAAAGTAAATTAAAATAATAGGTGACTCGGCCATCCATTTTCGATATTTAAAGTGCATAAAGCAAAATAAATAAAGATTAGACGGGTAAACCGACCATATGTCCAGTTAAATAAATCCAAATAGAAATTAAGTACAAAGAACATTATCTCATAATCCCATTTATTAATAAATTAACACATATCTTTGCTAACAAAAGAAAATTACTCACAATACATATTTAATAAATATAAGATGAAATTTATAAACATTAGAAAGAAAATTTGAAAGATAAACTCTGCGAAAATATTGAAATTATTCGGACATAATTTCATTACTAAATATTACAAAAAGCCTTGAAATATTATTCTAAAAACTCTGGAAAATATACTAAGGCGAAGACAATAATAAAATAAATAAATTGAAAAAGAAATGGAGAAGATTGGAGCTAAATTGGTGTTTAAATCATAAAAATAAGCTTCGTATTTATAGGGGCAAAATGGTCATTTTGCACCCCAAAGTCTTGAAAATTTAGTTTGTGGTCCAAATTGCGGCTTCTGATTGCACCACTTGTGACCTTCTGATTGCGCCACTTGTCATTTTCTGATTGCGACACGTGTCATATTCTTATTGAGCAACGTCATGAGATGACATGGATTTTTTTTTTTAACTTCTCCAACATTTATTATTCTTCTTTTTATCTCTATAATGAATTAAAATACATTGAAAAACTTACAAATAAAGAAATAAAAGGGAAACGTGAAATATATCCATTAAATAACATAATTAACTGAATTTTAAACAAAATATTGTAATTAAATAATATAAAAATCAGTTAATTTATGAGTACATCACCATGTAAACTCGAACTTTCAAGCGTTTAAGGAAGATCACACATTATCAAGTATTGAAAACAAACATTTTCGGATTATATATGTCTAGTTTATCTTTATGAGTAATAAATATATGAGTTTCTCAATGAACTTAAAATGCGAAAGCCTTAAAGCTTTTAATCTCTTAATTTTAATTAATGACAAACATTGATGAGCACTAATGTCTTAATTGTATAAGTGTTGGTATTTTAGGATTCATATGTCTAATCCATGCAAGATCGAAGTTTCAAGTCTTCAGGAAAGATCGAAGTTTCAATTCTTCAGGAAAGATCGAATGTTATCAAGCATTGAAGATAAGCAGTTTCTGAATTAGATAGGATATAGAGGTGTCGTGCTATTTCTTTTATATCCTTAGATATCTCTAGATCTATCTCTATGAGTAATAATTTCTATAGGTTGCTTAATAAAAGTAAAACATTTTTCAAAATGCACTTCATAAAGATAAAACATGAGTTGGGTATTTGAAATTATTTTCAAATACATGCATATACTTAAAATTCTATAAAATATATGTCACAACTCTTAGAGTTGATTGGAATCTTGTATTGCATAGTTTGAATGCATGTGCGGTCAACCTGACTGCATATGTGGTCGACCACAAAATCATGCGGTCTACCGAACTACTCAGCTCATCATCCGCAGTATGTCCAGAGCTCTCTAGAACACTTGCGGATGATGGTGCGGACGACCCGTCTGATATGCGGTTGACCGCACTTCTCCTGAGTGAGATTTAAACAACCATTTTTATGACCGTTGGTGCATACATATAAATACCCAAGTGTTTAAAATACTCATAACAACGACTCTTCAAGCAAAAATCTGATTCTTACTCTTCATAGAACATCTTGAAATCATTTTGAATCCCTTTCATAACATTTACATTGTGAAAATCATCCAATAAGGGTCTTTACTAAATCATTGGTGTTCTTGAGCAATCTAAAGAAACAAATTACTCAAGGAGGTATTTATGCTTCAAATTGATATATCTTCACATTAAGGTGATATCTATCAAACTCTCTATCTCTTATTATTGATTGTAATTGTATCAAGGTTGCAAGTAGCATAAAACCCTAAGTGTTAGGGTGAGCCTTTTGTAGGTTGTTTTGTATTCAAGGTTTGTTTGTATAACCTTTGGGTGAACCTTCAATTGAATTGTATTGTGGGGATTCACTAAGGAGAGTGGTGAGATTATTGTATAATCAAGGTTGTGCAGTAAAACTCAAGGGTTGAGTGATCCTTGATTGGTTGAGAGGTTATTTGTAAAACCCTAAGGTGAATTGGGTGAGCATTTTTTTTGTAATCTCATTTATTTGATTAGTGAAGGGATTTGGTAAAATCTTTGAGTATGTAACTCAAGGTAGTGGATTAGGTTTTGTTGGATAAACCGAACCACTATAAATCATTGTGTTCATTGTTCTACTTTCTGCATTTTATTTGAACACATTTTTACAATCACAACTAGTACACTACGTGTTTGATATTTGTTGTCAAAGAGGTGTTTTTATTGAATTAGGTTAAAAAAGAAAAATCGAATAAAAACCTAATTCACCCCTCCTCTTAGGTTTTTCAATTGGTATCATAGCATGTCTTCTTGTTTAAAAAGGTTTAACCTGCTAGAAGCAAATATTCTATGGCACATCTAGACAATACTAAGATGGTAGAAGGTTACTCTACTACTAGACCTCCTTTGAATGGTACAAATTATAATTTATGAAAATATAGAGTTAGAATCTATATATCTTCTCTGAACTATGAATTATGGATTATAGTTCAAAATGATCCTTATGTTCCTTTTAAAGTTATTGATAGTATTAAGATTGACAAAATATATGAGGAATATGATGATGAAGATAAAAAGAAAATGACCCTAAATTTTCTTTCTGTAAACACTCTTACTTGTGCACTTGATATGAATAAGTATAATAGAGTAAGGTGTTGTGAATCCGCACATGAAATGTGGAGACTACTTGAAGTGACTCATGAAGGTACAAACCAAGTAAAGGAGACAAAACTTGGTATGCTTACAAGGGAGTATGAACTTTTCTTTATGAAATCAAATGAAAATATTACTGATATGTTTACTCGCTTTACTAACATTATTAATGGTTTAAAAGTGTTTAGTAAGCCATATTCTATAAGAGAACAAAACATGAAGATACTCAATGCTCTACCAAAGGCTTGGGAAGGCAAAACCACTGCTTGCTAGAAACTCATGACTTGAAGAAAAACCAGTGGAAGAGCTTATTGGATCACTTCTCATTCATGAAATAAGGATGAAGTGGTTAAATGATTAAGAAGTAGAAGACAAAGGGAAAAGAGGGATTGATCTCAAAGCCAAAGAGAACAACGATAATGAATCTTCTATTGATGAGGAAGAAATGGAAGATAAAGAGATAGCTCTTGTCATGAAAAACTTCAAGAAAATGTTCAAAAAGGGACATTTCAACAAATTCAAAAAAAAGCCATCCACATCCACAAATACTAACTCAAAGCAATGCTATGAATGCGGAAGTCCAAATTACTTCAAGGCAGACTGCCCAAAATTAAGAGAGAAAGAAAAGAAGTACAAGCCCAAAAACAAGAAAGAACTTGCTTGTACTTGGGATCAAGAAGGGAGTGAAGATGAAGAACAAACTGAACATACAAATGTTTGTTTCATGGCTATTGAAGATGAGGTAAATACATCAAAAACTTCTACTTTAGTTGATAGTGAAAGTGATAATGATGCATGTGATATATTTGATAAAGATGAATTTATTTCCAACCTCTATCAAGAAATGAAAAAGATTGTTAAGAAAAACAAAGTCTTGAAATGTCAAGTAGAGAAGCTATCTTTGGAAAATACTAGACACAGATGAAAATGCCATGTTGATTTCCACAAAAATCTGTCTTGATGAGAATATTCTTGGTTTAAATGATAAGGTGAAATTCCTTGAAAATGCTAATGTTGATCTTGTTACTAGAAACAAGAAGTTGGGTGATATGATGAGTGATTATGATGCCATGAAAGTTAGAATGAATGATTTAAGTGCTAGTTTGCAAAAACTTACATGTGGTAGGGACAATTTGAATAAATTACTTGGTATGCAAAGACTCACTCATGATAAGAGAGGTATTGGTTTTGATGATAACTATAATGATGCCTCACACACACATAAGAGCTTATCACACTCACATGAAAATATGTCACATGCACATAAGAGAGTATCTCATGCATATCATTCACATGTCTCAACTTCTTCAAAAATATGTTGTACCTATTGTGGTAAAAATGGTCATAAGGTAACTAGATGTTATGTGAAGAAAAAGATTGAGAATGGTGCTAAAAGCACATGGGTAGTTAAAAGAACTAAGCTCAATGGACCCAAGAGAATTTGGATACCAAAAGGCTTATTATCATCTTTGGTGTAGGTTTGTCTTCAATTGAAAACAAAGGAGAATAAATGGTTTCTTGATAGTGGATGCTCAAGACACATGACTGGAAATACATCCATACTTAATGATATTAAACTAAAGGATGAAGGGTTTGTGACTTTTGGTGATAAAAAGAAAGGGAAAATCATTGGCATTGGAAATTTTGGTAAAAATACCTCTATTTTTATTAAAAACGTTCTTTTTATTGATAATCTCAAATATAATTTGCTTAGTATTAGTCAATTATGCGATAATGGCTATAAGGTTATTTTCAAGAAGGATTCATGCTTAATTCTCGATGATTGCTCTAACAAAATTATTTTTGTTGGAAATAGAAATTGAAATATGTATGATCTTTACTTTGATGATCTAGTTGAACAAGATGTTAAATGTCTTGCATGTCATTCATATTTTGCATTGATTCTTTGCATAACTTATCAAAACATGAATATATTAGAGGATTGTCTGCCACTCATTTTGAAAAAGATTGTATTTGTGATGCAAGTCAATATGGTAAGCAAGTTAAGAGTTCCTTTAAACCAAAGAAAATGGTTTCTACTTCAAAACCTTTTGAACTTGTGCATATGGATTTACTTGGTCCTATGAGAACAATGAGTCTTGGTGGCAAATTATATGCATATTTGATAGTTGATGACTTTTCTAAATTTACTTGGGTATTATTCTTGTTGAGCAAAGATGAAGCTTTTGGAGCTTTTGTCAAGCTTTTTGAACAAGTACAAAACACCATTGGATGCAAACTTATCTCCATTAGAAGTGACAATGGTAGAGAATTTTGCAATAGTAGGTTCACAAAATTATGTGATGAGAATGGGATTTCTCACAATTTTTCTGTTGCAAAAACTCCTCAACAAAATGGTATTGTTGAGAGGAAAAATCGTACTTTACAGGAAATGGCTCGTTCCATGCTATGTGAAAATAATTTGCCAAAGTATTTTTGGGCTGAAGTTGTAAATACTTCTTGCTATATTGTGAATAGAGTGCTTCTTAGATTTTTTGTGAAGAAAACCCCCTATGAACTTAGGTTTGACAAAACTCCTATTTCTTACTTCACGGTTTTTGATTGTAAATGCTTTATTCTAAATGTCAAAGATAATCTTGGTAAGTTTGATAAGAAATCCGACGAATGTATATTTCTTGGCTATTCTTCAATAAGAAAAGCTTATCGTGTGTATAATAAGAGAACTATTATCATTGAAGAAGTCATTTATGTTGTTTTTGATAAATCTAACATCTATTTGCCAAGAGATGAGAATGAATGTGATATTCAATAACTACCTATGGAGTCAATGAATAAAGATGTTGTTTAACCAAATGAATATCCTTCAACATCTAAGGATGAGAATGAAGAAGTCTTTGACAATCAAGAATCTACTTCACTTGAAGAAGAAACAAAGTTTAATCTTCCAAAGGAATGAAAATTTCTCTATAACCATCCAAATGATCAAATCATTGGTGATCCAAATGAAGGGGTAAGAACAAGAAGACGCTTTATAAACTTTGTTGATAATTTTGCATTATTGTCTCATATAGAACCTAGGAACATTGATGAAGCTCTTAGTGATGATTTTTGGATAATTGCCATGCAAGATGAATTAAATCAATTTGAAAGGCGCAAAGTTTGGGAGCTTGTACCTAGACCTTCTAATCACACCATTATTGGTACAAAATGGGTTTTTAGAAACAAACTTGATGAACATGGTATTGTGACTAGAAATAAGGCTAGACTTGTTGCTCAATGATATAATCAGGAAAAGGGCATTGATTATGATGAAACATTTGCTTCAGTTGCTAGATTAGAGTACATTAGAATGCTACTTGCATTTTCTTGGGAAGATGAGATATTGTTAGCAATAATAACAGGTAAAGCATTACCTTCACTCAAATATGCATATTTCAAATGAGAAGGTAAAGCTTTAAGCTTAAGTGACGGGGGACAAACAACAGATGGTAAGATTTTATCATGTGAGCTAGGGGATTCTAAAACCAACTACTTAATAATGTATTTATCTATGATTAATCCCATGAAAAATATAATTTGATACTAGTTCCTTGCTAACGCTTTTTATATCATTTGTATTCCAAATTTCGTTTTAATTCTATTTACAAAATCCAAAACCTCAAAAATATTTATTTTAATTGTTGTCATTATCTTATTCTCAAAATACCAAAACCCCCAAAACCTTTTCCGATTAATGATTTTAATTTAAGAGTTGAAAAATTTCTGTGGATTCGATCCCTACTTTCTCTATTTGCATAGGAATTGTCAGGTTTAAATTTTGGTGCCGCTGCCGGAAATTTATTCTAATTTCTTCTATTAAAATTGTTAATATTTTTATTTTGTTACAGATTTCATTCCTTTGGTGATATTGAGATACAAATTTCATTCCTTTGGTGATGTCAGACAACAAGTTTATTGTTGTATGCACTTAAGAAGTGGTAAGATCACCGAGGAAGAACAAAGGAGTAAAACACTAGATGAGATCAGAGAACAAGCTATGGATCTTGAAGAAGGCAAAACAGAAAATCAACCTGATACCCAACTTATTTCTGGTTATATTCTTCCTTCTCATCTTTTTATTATGGCTTTGAATCAAAGATCTATAAAAGAACTCACTGCTCCTACTCTTAATGAACAACCTTTATGCATTATTTTTCCACAAGTTGATTCTAATTTTAAAATGCATACTGGTTTTATATAATGTTTGCCAACATTTAATGGATTACCTGGAGAAGATCCACTTAGGCACATTAAGGAATTTCATGTTATTTGCACTAATTTAAAACAAGAAGGTACAAGAGATGAAGTTATTAAACTGCGTTTCTTTCCTTTTAGCTTACAAAATAGTGCAAAAGATTGGTTATATGATTTGCCTTCAGGATCTATTCAATATTGGACTGGAATGCAAAGAGTTTTTCTAGCTAAATATTATCCTGCATCTAGAACTACAATAGTACGAAAAGACATAAGTAGCATAAGACAACAAACTGGTGAAACATTGTATGAATATTGGGAAAGATTTAAAAGATTATGTGCTAGTTGTCCTCATCATCAAATACCTGAATAATTATTAATTCAATATTTTTATGAGGGTTTGATTTCTTATGACAGGATGACAATTGATGCTGCTAGTGGTGGTGCTCTTTCAGATAAAACCCCACAAGCTGCACGTGAATTAATAGCTAACATGACTGCTAATTCACAATTTTTAACACTAGGAATGATACCGTAAGAAAGGTAAATGAAGTAGATGCATCATCATCATCATCATCTACAAAAATTGAGCAAAGACTAGATCATCTTACCAATTTAGTTGGTCAATTAGTTGGGAAAAGAATCAATGCACCGGTAAAAGCATGTGGAATTTGTTTAGGCAATGACCATCCTACAGATTCTTGTCCTACACTATTTCAAGGGGAACAAGCCAATGCCATGGGTAATTTTTAGAATCAACCTTAGAGAAGACACAATCCATTCTCTAACACATACAATGAAGGGTGGAGAGACCATCCTAACTTTAGATGGAGTAACCAAGGGGTTAGGCCACCAATGAACCCACTAGGTTTTGTTCCTAATCAACACCAAAATCCTCTTCAACCTCCTCAGAACCAACAACAGAGTATGTCTTTAGAAGATATGGTGAAATCTCTAGCCTCAAGTTCTATATCTTTTCAGAGAGATACCATATCCTTCCAAAAGAAAATAAACTTCCATCCCAATCGCTCAATCCCAGAGAAAATACTAGTGTCGTAACATTAAGAAGTGGTAAAGTGTTGGAAGAATCCAAAAGACCAGAGGAAAATAAAGGCACGGAGAATGCACCTATTTCAAGCCCAACATTTTTCGACAAAGTTCCTCAAATAGGAGAATCTTCTTCTTCTATTCCCAAGGTAAGTCCTCATTTCCCTAATAGGTTAACAAAGAACAAGAAAGATGAAGAAGAAAAAGATGTTTTGGAAATCTTCAAGAAAGTTGAAGTCAATATTCATCTTTTAGATGCAATAAGACAGATTCCTCGTTATGCTAAGTTCCTAAAAGAACTTTGTACCAACAAGAAGAAGCTTAAAGGTACGAGAGAATCAGTGTGGGGGAATGTGTGTCTACTGTTCTCCAACAGAAACTTCATACAAAACAGAAAGATCCAGGTATGTTCGCTATCCTTTGTACAATTGGTGATAAGATTGTCTCAGGTTGAATGCTAGATTTAGGAGCCTCTATTAATGTCATGTCTTATATAATCTATAACTCTTTAAATTTGGGACCAATGAAGCCTACTAGAATTGTTATTCAGTTAGCTGATAGGTCTGTGACTTATCCAGAAGGAATAATAGAAGATGTACTGGTTAAAGTAAATGACTTAGTATTCCCTGCAGATAACCAAAATACTTGTTCATTACAGTCACCTATTCTGTTAGGTAGACCATTTCTGAAAACTGCTAGAACTAAGATTGATGTAAATGAGGTACTTTATCAATAGAATTTGATGGTGATAAAATTTCTTTTAACATATTTGATGCCATGAAGTACCTTTCTGATGAATGTTCTACAGTTTCTGTTGTGGATATTATAGATCCACTTATTGAAGATATTTTTGATTTGAGCTACACTGAAATGATGCAATCCATTATGAATTTGAGCATAGATGAAAATGTTCTTGACACTTTATCTGTAGAATGTGACAATGAACTTAAACAAGCTGTCAAACATTTATCTGCATGTCCTGTTAGTAATTCTAAAATTGCATTACCTAACTCACATGATAAAATCCTACCATCTGTTGTTTGTCCCCCGTCACTTGAGCTTAAAGCATTACCTTCTCATTTCAAATATGCATATTTGAGTGAAGGTAATGATTTGCCTGTTATTATTGCTAACAGTCTCTCATCTTCCCAAGAAAAGAGATTAGTTTCTGTGTTTAGGGACAACAATACTGCCATCGGTTGGACTTTAGCCAACATTAAATGTATTAGTCCATCAACATGCATGCACCGTATATTGTTAGATGATGGAGCTAAACCAACTAGAGAATCACAAAGGAGATTAAACCCTCCTATGATGGAATTAGTAAAAGCTGAAATTCTAAAACTTCTTGATGCTGGTATCATCTATCCCATCACAGATTCACATTGGGTAAATCCTGTGCATGTTGTTTCAAGAAAAGTGGAATAACTATTGTGGATAACTTTGAAGGTGAGATAGTTCCTACTAGAGTGCAAAATGGTTGGAGAGTCCACATAGACTACAGGAAACTTAATGTATCGACTAGGAAAAACCATTTTCCCTTTCCTTTCATGGATCAAATGTTAGAACATCTATTTGGTCGTTCTCATTATTGTTTTCTTGATGGGTATTCTGATTATTTTCAGATTGCTATTGCCTCAAAAGACCAAGGTAAGATTACTTTTACATGTCTATTCGGTACTTATGCTTATAGAAGAATGCTTTTTGGTCTATGCAATGCACCTGCTACCTTTCAAAGATGCATGATGCCCTTATTAGCTTGGTTTTTTAGTGTTTATCATGATGTTTATTGAGTTTAAATCTAGCTAATTATGTGTTTTTGTGATTTTAATGATTCTTTACACTTATACTTTTGTTTTGAGATCTTTGGAAGATTTAGAAGATGTTTGAACTAAATTGGAAGAGATTGGAAGCTTGAAGATGGATATTTGGAAGAAAGAAGTGGACGCGCATGGAGAGGAAGTGGATGTGCAAGGCCAAAAAGTGGACGCACCCACCCAAGCCTCTCAGGAGTCCACTATCCGAATTGAAGTTTTAAGCTCTTTTTAAGTAGTTTCTAATTAAGACTCTTGTGTAATTAACCCTAGGACATTTTTCTCACTATTTATAGGACTTAATAGTTTAGTTTCGGGTGTCAAGCACCTTAGATACTTTGTTCCCGAGCTTTGTAGCAGATCAAGGATTGGAGTTTCTCGGGAAATCGAATTTCCGTCTAATGAGTTTCTCTCTTTCCCTTAATCTTTCTATTATGTATTCTTTAATGCATTGTGAGTAGTTTTCTTTAGTTAGCAAGGACTTGTATTAGGTTTATGTTATTCGAGAATATGAGATTTACGTTTTGTCATTAAAAACCCGATCTTTTTAAGGAATCATTATTTACATTTGAGTATTTAAACAATTCTTGATTTGACTCTATCAATTGTGTTATTTCAATTATTATTGGTTATATTAATTGCTTTACATAGTTGATTAACTAGGGTTATGCATAATCGGTGTTCGGTAAACCAAAAGTAGTAACTATTGATTAATTTAAATATGTGTTTGATTAATTGATAGGGAATTGTTTGAAACGAATTTCATAATTTTAATCGGCCATTAATTTTATATAATTTGTGTTGATGTTGTCCTCGAGCCGAATAACTTTATTGACTATTTTATGATAGCGATTCGGTAATTTAGTTTAATTAGGTTAAAGTTAATTTGTCATGCTTCTTGAGAATTAACCTAAATTTATAGGAATCGGAATTTGCTGCGCTACACGGAATTCTAAGTCACTACTCAAATAGATTATTATCAAAGATTAGTCCCGAATAAATAAAACCGAAATACAAAGTCCTTTCTAACGTTTTTCTACCCATTGATTTTTAATTGATTTGTGAATTATTTTATTTAAAATTTTATTCTTTTATATAAAAATTGAATCTTTCCCCCTTACTACCTTTGGGATGATCCCTACCTATTCAAAAGCTGCGCAGACAATGTCATACGCAGATGTGTTCCGAATAATGAAATTTAATCCATATTGAATTTTTGTCATACTTTTGAATGTGGAGGTCATTTTGGACCAAAACAAACTGCTAGAAAAATTCTGGAAAGTGGATCTTATTGCCTACTCTTAACAAAGATGCATATTACTTTGTTAAATCTTGCAATGAATGTCAAAGAGTTGGTAATATATCCAAGAAAGATGAAATTCTTTTGAAGACTATATTAGTTTGTGAACTTTTTGATGTATGGGGCATTGATTTCATGGGACCTTTTCCTTCGTCTTTTGGAAATACTTACATCTTACTTGCAGTGGATTATGTATCCAAATGGATTAAAGCTAAGGCCACTTGAACAAATGATTCTAAAGCAGTTGTGACATTTATCAAGGACAATATATTCCATAGATTTGGAATACCAAAGGCCATCATCAGTGACAGAGGTGCGCATTTTTGCAACAGGGGAGTAGAAACTCTATTTAAAAAATATCATGTTTCTCATAAAGTTTCTACTGCCTATCATCCTCAAACAAATGGACTTGCTGAAATCTCTAATAGGGAAATTAAGTCTATTCTAGCTAAAGTAGTCAATCCTAATAGGAAAGATTGGAGCCTTAGATTGGGAGATGCTCTTTGGGCATATAGAACTGCATTCAAAACTCCTTGGAATTGCTTGGAATCTTGTTTTGCATAGTTTTAATGCATGTGCGGTCGACCTAACTGAAGTGTGGTCGACCGCAGATCATGCGGTCTGATTGAACCATAATTAGATTAGTTTTTAGAAGCTTAATGTGTTGTTTATTGAGATAAAATCTACCTAATTGTGTGTTTATGTGCTTAAATTGGTTCTTTACACTTTTATCGTTGTTTACAGGTATTTTGAAAGTATTTTAACATGTTTAGAAGGCATTGGAGGAAGATAGGAGGCTTAACAAGTTGTTTTGCAAGCAAAATGGAGTGGACGCGCCCCAGAAACCAATTGGACGCGTACTTGAAGAAGTGGACGCGTCACTATTCATCCACGCGTCCATTCTCAGTAGTTTTGGAGCCTCACGCGTCCACTTGGACGTTTCTGACAGTCTCGCGCGTCCACTTTTGACAGCACGCGCGTCCACTCTCAGAATTGAAGATTTTGGGCAGTTTTTTAGTAGTTTTGAATTAGGACTCTTATGTAACTAACCCTAGGACCTTTTCTAACTATTTATAGGGTTTATTAGCTTAGTTTTTGGGGTGTCAAGCACCTTAGATATTTTCTTCCCAAGCATTGTACGAGATCAAAGGGTGAGAGCTTCTCGGGAAATCGGATTTCCAACTAATGAGTTTCTCTCTTTCCCTTAATCTTTTTATGATGTTTTCCTTTATGCTTTGTGAGTAAACGTTTTTAAGTTAGCAAGGACATGTATTAGGTTTATGTTATTCGGGAATATGAGATTTACGTTTTGTAATTAAAAACCCGATCTTTTCAAGGAATCATTACTTTTATTTGAGTATTTGAACAATTCTTGGTTTTATTCTATCAATTGTGTTATTTCAATTATTATTGGCCATCTTAATTGTTTTGCATAGTTGATTAACTAGGGTTATGCAGAATCGGTTTTCGGTAACCAAAAGTAGTAACTATTGATTAATTTAAATCTGTGTTTGATTAATTAATAGGGAATTGTTTGAAACGAATTGCATGATTTTAATCGGCCATTAATTTTATGTAATTTGTGTTGATGTTGTCCTTATGCTTAATAACTTGATTGACTATCTTATGCGAGCGATTCGGTAATTTGGTTTAATCAGGTTAAAGTTAATTTGCCGTGCTTCTCGGGAATTAACCTAATTTTTACAGGAATTGGAATTTGCTGCGCTACGCGGAATTCTAAGTCATTACTCAAATAGGTTATTATCAATGATTAATCCCGAATAAATGAAACCGAAATACAAAGTCCTTGCTAACGTCTTTTTTATCTATTGATTTCTAGTTATTTTGTGAATTACTTATTTTTAAGTTTTAATCTTTTAGATAAAAACCAAATCTTTCCCCCCTAATCTTGATTAGTTTACTTAATCAAAGAATTTACAAGTCTCTGTGGGTTCGACCCTTACTTGCCCTAACTGCATAAGTTGGTTGAGTTTGGTATTAATTTGATAGCGCAACGACACGCTCGTCACGGTCAACCAGACCTCTCAGCTTATCGTCTGCTGAATGTCCAGAGCTCACTGGAACACTTGCGGATAATGGTGCGGTCGACCGGACTTCTCAGCTCATCGTCCGCTGAATGTCCAGAGTTCTCTGGAACACTTGCGGATGATGGTGCGGACGACCTTTCTGATATGCGGTCGACCGCACTTCTCCTAAGTGGGATTCAAACAACTATTTTTATGACCGTTGGTGCATACATATAAATACCCAATTGTTTAAAAAACTTAGAATCACGATTTTTTGAGCAAAAATCTAATTCTTACACTTCATAGAACATCTTGAGATCATCTTGAAACCCATATATAACATTCACATTGTGAAATTAATCAAAGTGGGGTTGATACTAAAATCATTGGTGTTCTTGAGCAATTTAGAGGAAAATATTACTCAAAGAGGTATTTATGCTTATATTGATATATCTTCACATTATGGTGATATCTATATCAAACTCATCTTTTTCATATCTTGTTTGTTTTGTTCAAGGTTGCATTAAGCTTAAAACTCTAAGGGTTAGAGTGAGCCTTGAATCATAGAAAATTGTGATTGTATTAAGAGTATCTACTTCATTATTTGTTGTATTAGAGATAGGTGTGTAATCAAGGTTGTGTTGTAAAACTCAAGGATTGAGTGAGCCTTGATTTGTTTGTGAGGTTATTTGTAAAACCCTAAGGTGAATTGGGTGAGCCTCTATTGTAATCTCTTGTACTAAATTAGTGAAAGGTTTTGTGAAATTCTTGAGTAGATAACTCAAGGTAGTGGATTAGGTTTTGTTGGATAAACCGAACCACTATAAATCATTGTGTCTGATGTACTCATAAATTAACTGATTTTTATACTATTTAATGACTATATTTTGTTTAAAAATAGGTTAATTGTGTCATTTAATGGATATATTTCACATTTCCTTTCTATTTCTTTCTATTTCACATTTATAGTACATTTTGGAGATAAAAAGAAGAAGAAGAAGTGAAGATGAAGAAAAAAAAAGAAAAAAAGAAAAAAAAAATCGATGAACATTAACTCCGGTGAACAGTACCTCGTCGATGATGACGTCACTGTTTACGTCATGAACAGTGTCCGTCGACTGGTCAAAGTCAACAAGTCAACCTGCTACAGTACCGGAAGTCAAAATGGCCATTTTACCCATAGAAATTTCCCTATAAATATGCTAGCTTCATTTCTCATTTGAGACACCAATTTAGCTCCAATCTTCTCCATTTCTTTTGTAATTTCTTTCTTTTATTATTATCTTCATATTAATATAATTTTTAGAATTTTTAGAATAGTTTTTCAAGTCTTTTTGTAAAATTTAGTAAAGAAATTATGTCAGGATAATTTCAATATTTTCGGGGAGTATTTCTTTCAAATTTTCGTTCTAATATTTATAAATTTCATCTTATATTTATTAAATATGGATTGTGAGTAATTTCCTTTGTTAGCAAGGATATGTGTTAAGTTATTTATAAATGGGATTATGAGATAGTTTTTTTTACACTTAATTTCTATTTGGATTTATTTAACTAGACTTATGGTCGGTTTACTCGCATAGTCTTTATTATTTTTACTTTATGCACTTTAAATATCGCAAATGGATGGTCGAGCCACCTAATTAGTTTAATTTCTTTATGTCTTTTATTTTCTTTTTTATAGACGGCCGAGCCTCCATACTTTTAGTTTAATTTATTTAAATGGCCGGTTGAACCGCCTAATTTTTTTAGTTAATATAAATCCAATCTTTCTTTATATATATATATATATATATATATATATATATTTGTGTATTTATGTAATTCCTGTTTTAATTAATATAATTATGTGAATTAATTGGATTGACAATCTAGTTAATAAACGTGATTATATAGCTAGGATTATTAATCTTGTATTAATGATTCAAGTGGCATCTACTAGTTTAATTGAGTTGCAGCTCTTGGCTTAATTAAATTTGAAAGCTCTAAAGCTTTTAATGTCTTAATTTTGATTAAATGACAAACATTGATAAGGACTAATGGCTTTATTGTATTAGTGATGATCTTTTACGATTCATATATCTAATCCATGCAAGATCGAAGTTTCAAATCTTCAGGAAAGAGCTTTGGATGTCAAGCATTGAAGATAAGCGTTTCTGGATTAGATAGGATCTAGAGGTGTCGCATTATTTCTTTTTTTATCTTTAGATATCTCTAGATCTACCTCTATGAGTAATAAGTTTTTATAGGTTGCTCAATAAAAGTGAAATAATTTTAAAATGCATTTCATTTAAATAAAACATGAGTTGGGTATTTGAAATGATTTTCAAAATACATGCACATACTTCAAAATTCATAAAATGTATTTCACAAACTCTTGGAGTTGTTTGGAAACTTGTTCTGCATAGTTTTAATGCATGTGTGGTCGACCTAACTAAAGTGTGGACTACCACAGATCATGCGGTCGACCAGACCTCTCAGAGTATCGTCCGTTGAATGTCTAGAGCTCTCTGGAACACTTGCTGATGATGGAGCGATCGACCGGACTTCTCAGCTCATCGTCCGCAGTTTGTCCAGAGTTCTCTGGAACATTTGCGGATGATGGTGCGGACGACCCTTCTGATATGCGGTCGACCGCACTTCTCATGAGTGGGATTCAAACAGCCATTTTTATGATCGTTGGTGCATACATATAAATACCCAATTGTTTAAAAAACTCATTAACACGCCTTTTTGAGCAAAAATCTGAGTCTAACACTTTATAGAACCTCTTGAGATTATTTTGAAACCAAATCATAACATTCATATTGTTCATTTAAAAACCTAATTCACCCATCCTCTTAGGTTTTTCAAAATTAGTAACAGAATTATATAATTTAAATTGTATATAATTAAGCTGATTGTTATATACAATTTAATGTTGGTGATGCCTTATTTACTTAATGCAATTTGATTGAGCATCCTATACACGCTGGTTGGTAGTGGTGTTTAATTAAATTAGAGATTAATCTGTCTTAGCTGATCGGGATTTGTAAGGATAGGAATCTGTCTGAGTTGATCGGGATTCTAAAACCAATTACTTAATAATGTCTTGATGCGGAGCATAGAGATGTCATTAATGGAAATTCGAGTTCAAGCACAAATAAGAAGAAGCTGGATCCTTTGAGCTATGATGGAGGTCCAATTACAAGAGCTAGAGCTAAACAGATGAAAGATGCACTCAATGGGCTTATTTTGTGTTATTTTGATCAATCTGCTCAAGAGGGAAATTGCATGGGCTGTCCAAGACTTGTGAATTTAATTAGATTTGATACAAAAGAGAAGAAAGTCCAATTACAAGCCCACCAAACTTAAGAATTTCGTCCAGCCCATAAGGATTTTAGGGTTTATTTGTTTTCTATAAGAATTTGGAAATCTTGGCAGATTTGGTACCTATTAGATTTATTGTTTTATTTGTTTTCCTTTTTGAATAAGGAAATCTGGGTAGATTTGATATCTTAGTAGATTTGGTTTCCTTTTTTAAATAAGTAGAGTTCCTAATCAAACAAGGATTTGAACTCTTTCTTCTATATATGTAATTGGAACAATTCAGATGATAATGATTGAATACAATTTTGAGTTTTCTCTTAAAAGTTCTTGTGAGAGCTTTGCTTTGAAATTCTCTAAGAATTTCGCCACTTATAATTAGGGTTCTTAGTTGTTTGATAACTAAAGGCTCCTAATTCGTGATCTTTGGTAATAGTATCAAGAGTTTGTTACGGGTCTTGTTTGATAGATAAGCAAGGATCGTATCAGTTTGGTATCAGAGCCTAGGTTGCGGGAAACAGGTTGTTCTATAACCTTCTTATCCTTTTGTTTCAGTTTGGAAAAAAAAACGAAAAAAAAAAAAGATTGAGAAAGTTGATTTCAAGTTTCAGAAAAAAAAATCAAAGATTCGTTCTTGTTGTTTGAGTCCAAGTTTGGGGCAAAAAAAAAAAAAAAAAAAAAAAAAAAGGGTTACAGATTCATTCTTTTCACCAAAGATCCATTCTTTTCGTTTGAGTTTTGGTTATCAAAGACTAAGAACTCATTCTTAGTGATTTGTAAAGGCTTAGCTCAAATAAGAACTTCAAAGAGAGGCTGTTGTGTGGTCAAATTTGGTGAGATCAATAGAGGGATTCAAAAACAGTCGAGTGAAACACGTGAGGGAGAGTTAGTTTAGGATTTTCCTTTTCTAACATTTTTATTGCAGGTTTTTTTACATCATGGAATCAAAAGATAGACTTACCTTAGAGGCAATACAAGGAATGATGCAAAAGATGTTGTCACAACAAGAAGATCTTGGTAGTGACAACCAGAAATTGAAAGAAAGATTGGGGAGAATTGAGCAAGGCACTTCAAGTCGTGCTCAATCTGGAGGAACAAAACGAAATCTCATGGATGAATTAGAAGATGAATTTGACGTAGATTCTACACGTTTCAACAAAGAAAAATCTAAAGATGGGAACTTGGGGTCAATCAAGATGACGATTCCATCTTTCCAAGGCAAGAGCAATCCAGAAGCATATTTAGATTGGGAAAAGAAGGTTGAACGTGTGTTTGAATGTCATAACTACACCGAAGAGAAGAAGGTAAAATTGGCTGTTGTAGGTTTTACTGATTATGCAAGTGTGTGGTGGGATCAGCTCTCAACTTCTAGGCGTAGGAGTGGAGAAGGTTCAATCTCTTCATGGTTTGAGATGAAAACAATTATGAGGAGGAGATTTGTACCACAACATTATTATAGAGAGTTGTACAATCTTTTACAGAGATTGAACCAAGGATCAAAGAGCGTTGAAGAGTATCATCAAGAGATGGAGATGGCCATGATTCGAGCCAATGTTGAGGAGGACAAGGAGGCTACTATGGCACGATTTCTTTCTGGTTTAAATCGTGACATTGCTAACCTGGTTGAATTGCATCATTATGTTGATTTTGAGGATATGGTACACATGGCAATTAAGGTTGAGAAGCAATTAAAGATGAGGAACAAATCTGGTTTGACTTCTACTTCTTCATGGAAGTCGAATTGGAAGGGAAACAAAGGTGGAGATTCAAATTCAAGCAAGGACAGATTTGAAGCAAATAAAAGTAAAGATGTTTCTACAACAAAAATACAACCTAAGGATGATAAATCTAAGGGTTCCTTGAGAGATCTGAAGTGCTTTAGATGCTTGGGATATGGACATAGGCAAGCCCAATGTCCTACTGTAAAGGTGATGGTTATACGAAATGGAGAAGTGGTGAGTGAAGATGAGGGAGATAATTTTGACTACAGTGACATGCCACTATTAGCAGAAGATTCAGAGGAAGCAGATGATGGAGAAACAGCCCCTGAAGGATCAGTTTTCAGCTTGGTCACAAGACGAGCACTAAGCATCCAATCCAAAGAGGATGAGTATGATAGGCGAGTTATGCATGATGGCTTCACTAATCGATATTCTTTTGTGATGGATGGACGACCTATTAAGTTGCTGCCCATGTCACCTAAAGAGGTGTTTGAAGATCAGAAAATATTGAGTGAATGTGAGAGTGCACAAAAAAAAAAGAAGATGCACGAGCAAAAGGAGAGCTGTGAGAAAAGCCATGAGAGGCGTGAGAAAAGAGAGGAAAAAGGAGAGGAAACAGAGGGGATGTGCCATGAGGAAAAGAATCTTGAGAGGGCACATGCAAAAGGAGAGAATAGTGTGCAAAGAGTGGCTAAACAAGAGGTAAAAGGCAATTTCTATGCAAGAGAGGGTGAGGTCCGAAAGGCCTATCTATCTAGGCAATCTATGCTTCTTTTGGTATTCAAAGGAGCGAATTTAACTATTTCTTCTAACCCAGATCTCTCTTCTCTTCCTAGTTCTTTTCAAACTTTGTTGCAGGAATTTGAAGAATTGTTTCCTGAAACTATGCCAGAAGGCTTGCCACCACTTAGAGGGATTGAACACCAAATTGACTTCATTGCTGGAGCACAAATTCCAAACCGACCAGCTTATAGAAGCAATCCTGAAGAAACCAAGGAGTTACAAAGGCAAGTGGATGAATTGTTGTCTAAGGGTTTGATCAAAGAAAGTATGAGTCCATGTGCAGTACCCGTGTTGTTGGTGCCTAAAAAAGATGGTTCTTGGCGAATGTGTGTTGATTGTCGAGCAATTAACAAAATTACGGTAAAGTATCGCCACCCTATTCCTCGTTTAGATGATATGTTAGATGAATTACATGGTGCCTGCATATTCTCTAAGATTGATTTAATGGCTGGTTATCATCAAATTCGTATGAGAATTGGAGATGAATGGAAAACTGCTTTTAAGACAAAATATGGTTTATATGAATGGATAGTTATGCCTTTTGGATTAACTAATGCACCTAGTACTTTCATGAGATTAATGAACCATGTTTTACGTAGCTTTATTGGGAAATTTGTTGTTGTCTACTTTGATGATATACTTGTGTATAGCAAGTCACTTGATGAGCATATTGTGCATGTTAAAGCTATTTTTTGTGCTTTGCGAGAACAAAAGTTGTATGCTAAGCTTGCTAAATGTTCATTTTGTGTGCCTAAAGTTATATTTTTAGGATATGTTGTTAGTCAGCATGGAATTGAAGTAGATAATGAAAAGGTTAAAGCTATTGAAACCTGGCCAACACCTAAGAATGTGGGGGAAGTTAGAAGTTTTCATGGTATGCCTAAGTCCATTGTGAGTGATAGAGATGCTAAATTTTTATCTTACTTTTGGAAAACTTTGTGGGCAAAATTGGGAACTAAATTGCTGTTTAGTACTACTTGTCATCCACAAACTGATGGACAAACTGAGGTAGTGAATAGAACTTTGGGACAATTATTGAAAGCTATCATTAAAAAGAATCTGAAATCATGGGATGATTGTTTACCTCATGTAGAGTTTGCATATAATAGGAGTGTGCATTCCTCTACTCATTATTCACCTTTTGAGATTGTTTATGGTTTTAATCCTTTAACAGCATTAGATTTATCTCCTTTACCTTTGGATGAACAAGTTAATTTTGATGGAGCTAAAAAGGCAGAATATGTGAGAAAAATTCATGAAACAGTCAAGCAAAATATTGAGAAAAGAAATCAGCAAGTGATGACTCAAAGAAATCATGGAAGAAAGAAAGTGATATTTGAGCCTGGTGATTGGGTATGGTTGCATTTACGCAAGGAAAGGTTTCCTAAGCAAAGGCATTCAAAGCTTCAATCAAGAGGAGATGGTCCTTTTCAAGTTGTTGCAAGGATCAATGACAATGCTTACAAATTAGCTCTTCCTGGTGAGTATAATGTTAGTGCTACTTTTAATGTTTCTGATTTACTTCCTTTCGATTATGCAGGTGATGATTCGAGGGCGAATCCTTTTGAGGAAAGGGGGAGTGATGCGGAGCATAGAGATGTCATTAATGGAAATTCGAGTTCAAGCACAAATAAGAAGAAGCTGGATCCTTTGAGCTATGATGGAGGTCCAATTACAAGAGCTAGAGCTAAACAGATGAAAGATGCACTCAATGGGCTTATTTTGTGTTATTTTGATCAATCTGCTCAAGAGGGAAATTGCATGGGCTGTCCAAGACTTGTGAATTTAATTAGATTTGATACAAAAGAGAAGAAAGTCCAATTACAAGCCCACCAAACTTAAGAATTTCGTCCAGCCCATAAGGATTTTAGGGTTTATTTGTTTTCTATAAGAATTTGGAAATCTTGGCAGATTTGGTACCTATTAGATTTATTGTTTTATTTGTTTTCCTTTTTGAATAAGGAAATCTGGGTAGATTTGATATCTTAGTAGATTTGGTTTCCTTTTTTAAATAAGTAGAGTTCCTAATCAAACAAGGATTTGAACTCTTTCTTCTATATATGTAATTGGAACAATTCAGATGATAATGATTGAATACAATTTTGAGTTTTCTCTTAAAAGTTCTTGTGAGAGCTTTGCTTTGAAATTCTCTAAGAATTTCGCCACTTATAATTAGGGTTCTTAGTTGTTTGATAACTAAAGGCTCCTAATTCGTGATCTTTGGTAATAGTATCAAGAGTTTGTTACGGGTCTTGTTTGATAGATAAGCAAGGATCGTATCATGTCTTGATCTATGATTAATCCTATGAAAAATATAACTTGATACTAATCCCTTGCTAACGCTTTTTTTTTATATCATTTATATTCCAAATTTCTTTTTAATTCTATTCTCAAAATACCAAAAACCCCCCAAAACCTTTTCCGATTAATGATTTTAATTTAAGAGTTGACAAATCTCTGTGGATTCGATCCCTACTTTCCCTATCTACATAGGAATTGTTAGGTTTAAATTTGAAAGCTGTACGACAGGCTTCGTCAGTGTCCTTTGTCTATTTCTTGAATACATTATGTCACACACTGTCTGAGCACCAAGTAAACGAGCTTTATACCTTTCGATTTTTTTTTTGACAATATCTCATAATCCTTTATCAACAGTGTTCATAACATTTCGATACAGATTAACACATGTTTAATACATTCTCAATAAAGTATCTGGATAGAAAAGTAATAAACGATGCTATTTATCAAAGAAATTAAATGGTAATGAAACCATTCATACATATTGGCTCAAAGTAGGATCGAGGGATATATATAAGTATGGTTCGTTTAAAAAGGCTCAAACTATCAAAGAAGGCCTTATGTCATCCCCAAATCAACCAAGATCTTAATTAAATTTTGTCTCAAGCATGTGAAAGAACAAGTTCTAGTGTGTAGAGAGTCACCTTAAATGTATTAAAACACATAGTAAACATACATTATCATCAAATCACAATACTAATGTTTTTAACTTTGGGTTTTATAACATAAAAGATTTAGCCACATTAGTTAAATAAGAATTTTTTTGTCAAATTGTTAAGATATTCAGTTGATTTACGAAAATTTGTTTTTTACAGAAAAGGGTACAATTATAAAAGGATTGAAAAATTTAACACAAAATTATCTAACATCTTAAAAAGTTATAATACATGCATGATTTATCCAACAAAATAACAAGTTATTAAAAACAATGTTTTTAAAGGTGTGGATCAAGAATCAAATGAGATTAATCACTTGACTCTTTACTCAAACCAGCCCCCCACACTTGGGAATTACATTGTCCTCAATGTAAAAACACACAAAGTTTTAAAAACAACATTATTCCACAACTTTTAATAAAAAAGAAAATAACACACATTTATTTAAAAAGAAAAACTTACAACTTTAACTCTAAATCCAGTGAATCTCTTTTTTGGTTGTTACCGAAAATTGACCAGTTAATTGACCAGTCTCTGGTACAAAAGTTACTAATTCATCCAATAGCTCCTTGGTTGTGGGTGCAGATACAATTATTCTTCGTGCTACTAGACATAGAAGCTTATGTGTAACAGCTATGTCAAGAAATGCTAACAAACCATCAAAGTAGTGATCAACATTTAAAAGACCAATTGGTTTAGTGTGCAATTTCATGTTAAACCAGAATGTTAAATTGAACAAGCATTCTAATACCTCATATCCTCCTGGTATGACTATGAAAGCATCACAGTTATGCAAAATGAGTGTCATGCGTTCATAAAATGATTTTGTTTGTACCTCATGTCCAATTGTTTTGCCATATATTTGTTTCAGATGAGTGAGAATTACACCTACCGCGAGAACTTTGTTTGGCTGATTTGTTTCAATCTGAACAAGTGTTTGGTATGACTGGTGTGCTTGAGCAACCTCTCCAATTAATCCAGCATTTCCTCCTCCATATATTAGACCGATCTTTTGATAAGCTAGTACTCTTCCCAATTGGATAGCAGCAGTTAGATAAGAAACAGTAGCACCCACGGTCGTTCCTCCAAACACTGCGATGTTTGTTAGACTTCTGCTTGATAAACCTTCCATAGTAACGACTTCAAAAGTGATTCTGTTACACACTAAAAAGAAAACAAACAAATATAACAAATCAAGGAAGAAACAAATAAAAACAAGTAGTTGTGATTGTGGCTCACATCTTCCTCTGGTTTTACGTCCAGTAATAGTTTTAAACACCTTCTATGACTCGAGGGTATGCTGCTCATCCAGCTTTCTTAAAAACTGGCAAACGGGATCGTTTAAATTCAGATACCGAAGAGTGTACCGGAGTTGTTCAATTTTGAATTGTTTTCATAACCCGAGAATTTCCATTTGAACGTATCTACTAGAATGCGAATCAAAAGTCAGTCTGATAGCATCTAATGACTCTTTACTCAGTCCATTCTTAATGAAAGCAATTTTGTCTTCCCGATTATCGGATAAATACCCAAGTGAATGACAACTAGTATCACAGTTCCATCTAGCACATTTATAACAAACTCTCATTATTTTACCTCTCTGTTTCTTTGCATAGCTACTCTTCCCCAACCCAGGTGGATGTTTGGGAAAAACTGGATGTTCACCACTAATTCGGACCTTAGCTTCAATTATCCACCTAATATCCTCAGGCATTCCAATGGATACTAGTAATTTCATACGCTCCAATCTCATCAGATAGATTTTTCTCAAATAATTAATAGGGAACAATGGATAATATCTTCTCATTTTCATTATTGAATCATCCATTATGTAACAAAGAGATAGAAAGAAAGAAGGGATGGAAAGACAAACTAAAATGTAAAAAGGAAAGAAATACCTTGCAGATGAAATTTACTCTTAAAAGGAAATTAGCAGAAATCGTTTGGTGATTCTTTCAACAATTAAGCAGGCTATTTAAAGCCGTGTTTAATCACGGTTGGACATTTAATTAACTTGAATACGCCATCTTTCAGTATTCGAGAAGACGCGTATTCAACAATTTCTGCTAGGCCTGCAAGCTAAAAAGTGAAAAAGGAAAATCAAATAATTTAAGAGTATTTAAGAAAGCGATGGGTTGCCAACCATACAGCGCCCTTGTTTAACGTCTTAGACTCGACGAGCACAGATTTCAATTCCTTTCTGGTGGTGGGTCTTCAAAAGCAATGGAATGGATAATTTGTCTGACAAATCCTTCATGAAAAGGTTTCAGGAGATGACCGTTCACTTTAAAAATTTTGCTCGTTCGAAGACTTTTATCTCCACTGACCCATGATTAAAGATATTAATGATAACAAATTAGTCAATCCATCTTGACTTTAGCTTTCCTGGAAACAGTCTTAGACGAGAATTATAGAGTAGAACCTTATCACCAATATTGAAATTTTTCCTTGAAAGATTTTTGTCATGGTAATATTTCATCTTTTCTTTTGCAATCCAAGAATTAACATAGGCATCATTTCTAATCTCTTCTAATTCTTGAATTTGCAGTTTTCGATTAGATTGTGCATCATCAAGATTAAGATGACATTGTTTAATGGCCCAAAATGCCTTATGTTCTAATTCCACAGGTAGATGACAGGCCTTACCATAAACCAACCTAAATGGTGACATACCAGTAGGAGTTTTGAATGCAGTTCTATATGCCCAAAGAGCATCTCCCAATCTAAGGCTCCAGTCTTTCCTATTAGGATTGATTACTTTAGCTAGAATAGACTTAATTTCCCTGTTAGAGATTTCAGCAAGTCCATTTGTTTGAGGATGATAGGCAGTAGAAACTTTATGAGAAAGATGATATTTTTTAAATAGAGTAATGGAGATCAAGGTGCTAACCAATCTGAAGTTCGCAAGCAAGTTGATGATTTCAAATATTATGTAGATCCTCTGCATGGAATTGGTGGTCCAATGACTAGGGCAAGGACAAAGAGAATGAAAGAAGCTTTACAAGGTTTGATAATGGATGTTCAATATAAAGAAACTGCAAAACTTGAAGATTCCAAAGCTTCACCAAGAGTGGCTACATATCTATGTGTGCAAGGGTTAAATTTGGAAGATCAATAAGAGTGCACGAAAATTTGGTGGATGCTTTGAAGATTTTCTATCTTAAATAGGATTTGGAAGATTTTATATAATAAATTTCAGTAGCTTCCAAATATAATTTGTAATCTGATTTCCTTAGTGATTTAGGAGTTCTAGATTTTTTTTAATTTTCTTTCTTAATTATTTAGGGTTTTACTATTATAAATACCATTCATATAATACTTTGTAAGGGATATCAATTCAAAAGAATTATTCAGGAAAAGCCTTAGCTTTTGTTTTCTTGTGTTCTTGATTGAATGCATGAACTTGACTTATCAAAGGAGTGATCAACCTTTGTGGCGTCTCTGAATTAGGGTTTAAAGGCCTTAGTTTCCTTTAGGTTCTAATTCTGATCTTTATTCAACTCGCTCTTTGTGTAATTAGGGTTTCTAATCCGTTGAGATTTGGGTTCCTAGGGCTGGTCGCCTAGAGGGTCCGTATCAATTGGTATCAGAGCTTTGGTTCCAAGGCAAGTTTGTTTATCGCCTTTATTTTCGTTTCTTGATATTCTTAATTCAAAAAAAAAAAAGTTACAATCTTGAGAAAGGGAGAATTGAATTGAATTCTTGCACTGTTCAGAACTTTTTCTTATAAAAGTTTTGATTTTTGATTGACTCTTGATCTAAATTCTTTGAAATATTGAATTTTGCTATTGATTTTGAGTTATTTGTGAAATTCGTTTCTTCTTGTCTTTCATGAATCTTATGGACCTTGTTTCTGATTAAAAAAAAATCGTGCAAAAAAAAAAAAAGGAAGAATGGAAAGAACAAGAACAAGACTGTTTCCGTGTGTTTTGGGATTTCCAACAATTTGCTGATTCTAGTGGTTTCTTTCATATGTCTTTTGCTTCTGTTTGAAGTTCTATTATTTTTCTTGGTTCTATAGAGTTGGTCATCTTTGATTTTCAAATATCTAAATTGCTTCAACTAAGTCTTTAACACTCTGGTTTTTGAGATTGTCACTATCTGCTTCTTTGAATTTGTTGAGTTTGTGATTCTGTTAAGAACATAAAGGAGGCAGCTAGGGTTTTTGAGTGGTAAAAGGCAAGAGTGAATATCATTAAAGAAAAAGCCAAAAAAGAGTGAAACACGAGGGTTACCTATCTGATTGAGTGCAAACACGTGAGGGAGTGTGAGGAACAACATTGTTTTTTTTCTTTTCCTTCTACACAGGTTAACATGAGTAAGGAAGGAGGCGAATCACATGATACTGACATGAAATTGTTCATCAAGGCTGTCCAAGATCAATTCAAATTGTTGAATGCTAGGACGAGAGAATTGGAATCCTCTTCTGTTTCGAAAACAAAACATGAAACTGATGAAGAAGAAGAAGCTGATTCTGAATTGGAAAGGACAAGTCATAGACAAAACAAGAATTTCAATTTCAAGAGGGACAACAATATAGGCAGGATAAAGATGAAAATCCCAGCCTTTCAAGGAAAGAATGATCCTGAATTGTATTTGGATTGGGAAAGAAAAGTTGAGCATGTATTTGATTGCCATAATTACTCCGAGGAGAAGAAAGTAAAATTAGCGGCTGTGGAGTTTACAGATTATGCAAGCATATGGTGGGATCAATTGGTGATCAATAGACGTAGGAATGGTGAAAGACCAATTCAGTCATGGGAAGAGATGAAGACAGTGATGCACAAAAGATTCATACCCAGCCATTACTATAGAGATTTGTATAGAAAGTTGCAGGGGCTGGTTCAAGGATCTAAAAGTGTGGAGGATTATTACAAGGAGATGGAAATTGCCATGATTAGAGCAAACATAGATGAAGATAGAGAAGCAACAATGGCTAGATTCATTGGTGGATTAAATAGGGAAATTGCTGATGTGGTTGACTTGCAACATTATGTAGAGATGGAGGATTTATTGCACAAGACTATTAAAGTGGAAAAGCAAATCAAAGCAAAGAGATTCAGATCTAGCTCGTCCTATGGTTATGCATCAAATTGGAAGGACAACAAAGCTGGATTGAAAACAAAAGACGAAGCAAAGTTGAAGAATTCTGTTTCGATTCCTCCTAAAGGTAATTCTGAAATTAAATTTGAATCTAAACCACCTTCTAGATCACGTGATATTAAGTGTTTTAAGTGCCAAGGATTCGGACATATTGCTTCAGAATGTTCCAACAAAAGGGTTATAGTTGTAAGGGCAAATGGTGAAATCTCAAGTGATGATGAGATGCCACCATTGGAAGAAGGTTCTGACGTTGAAGTGGAAGAACCAGTACATGGAGATTTGCTAGTTACAAGGAGAGCATTAAGCATACAACCTAAGGATGATGGGGATGAGGAGCAACGGGAGCATATTTTTCACACAAGATGCCATGTGAAGGACAAGGTATGCACTCTAATTATTGATAGTGGGAGTTGTACTAATGTTGCTAGTACTTTGTTGGTAGAAAAATTGAAATTGCAGACCATGAGACATCCAAAACCATACAAATTACAATGGTTAAATGATTCTGGAGAAGTGAAAGTGAACAAGCAAATTCGAGTTTTGTTCTCAATTGGCAAGTACAAGGATGAGGTTCTTTGCGATGTGGCACCAATGCATGCTGGTCATATTTTGCTTGGGTGTCCATGGCAATTTGATAGGAAGGTGTTGCATGATGGGTACAAAAATCGATATTCTTTTGTCATGAACAATCGAAAAGTTGTATTAGCCCCTCTCAGACCTTTGCAAACTTATGAAGACCAGATTAGAATAGCAAGAGAGTGCAAAAAGAGAGAGACAGAAAAATATGAGGAAGAAAATAAAAGGAGAGCGAGTGATATTAAGAAAAAAATGGAGAGAAAAGTGAACAAAAACGAGAGAATGAGGGGGAAGAAAAAGAATTAACAAAAGAATTAGTGTTTTTACAGAAAAACATGAGGTTAAAAGTGTAATGATGGCAAGGAAAACAGTACTTGTACTTATGTACAAGGATGTTTATCTTTCTACTAGTGACCTTAATTCATCTTTGCCTAGTGTTGTTGTGTCTTTGTTGCAGGACTTTGAAGATCTATTTCCTGAGGAGATTCCCCATGGATTACCTCCCTTTAGAGGCATTGAGCATCAAATAGACTTCATACATGGTTCTGCTATACCTAACAAACGAGCTTATAGAGCTAATCCAGAAGAAACAAAGGAGATACAAAGGCAAGTGGATGAGCTGCTGCAAAAGGGATTGTTAAGGGAGAGTCTTAGCCCATGTTCAGTTCCTGTTCTCTTAGTTCCAAAGAAAGATGGAGCATGGCGCATGTGTGTGGATTGTCGAGCCATTAACAAGATAACGGTAAAGTATAGACACCCTATCCCTCGCTTAGATGATATGTTAGATGAATTGCATGGCTCTAAATTGTTTTCTAAGATAGATTTAAAGAATGGTTATCATCAGATTCGCATGAAAGAAGGAGATGAATGGAAGACTGCATTTAAAACTAAGCGTGGATTGTATGAGTGGTTAGTAATGCCTTTTGGTTTAACTAATGCACCTAGTACATTCATGAGATTAATGAATCATGTCTTGCGTGCTTTCATGGGAAAATTTGTGGTAGTTTACTTTGATGATATTTTAGTATACAGCAAAAGTTTGGATGAACACGTGAAACATTTGCATGCCGTTTTTAGTGTTTTAAGGGAGCACCAATTATATGCTAATCTTAAGAAGTGCACGTTTTGCATGGAATTTGTTGTGTTTCTTGGATATGTTGTTAGTTCGCAGGGAATAAGTGTAGATGAAGAGAAGGTAAGGGCAATAAGGGACTGGCCTACACCTAAGAATGTGAATGAGCTGAGAAGTTTTCATGGTTTGGCAAGTTTTTATCGAAGGTTTGTTAAGGATTTCAGTTCCATTGCTGCACCTTTGAATGAACTTGTTAAAAAAAATGTTGTTTTTAAGTGGGATGAAGTGCATGAAAAGGCTTTTAACACTTTGAAAGATAAGCTAACTAATGCACCATTGCTGAGTTTGCCTAACTTTGACAAAGCTTTTGAAATAGAATGTGATGCATCTGGGATTGGAATAGGGGCTGTTTTGATGCAGGATTCCAAACCTATTGCTTACTTTAGTGAAAAGTTAAGTAGGGCAGCATTAAACTATCCTACTTATGACAAGGAGCTTTATGCATTATTGAGAACTCTACAAACATGGCAGCATTACTTGTGGCCAAGGGAATTCATTATTCATTCTGATCATGAGAGTTTGAAGTTTCTGAAGACCCAAGGTAAGCTTAATAAGAGACATGCTAAGTGGCTAGAGTTTATAGAAACGTTTCCTTATGTAATCAAGTACAAGCATGGGAAGGAAAACGTTGTGGCTGATGCATTGTCCAGGAGGTACGTATTACTTACTTCCTTGCAAACTAAATTGCTTGGTTTTGAATTGCTTAAGGATTTGTATGCTAATGATTCTGATTTCAGCCAAGCATGGAATGCATGTGCTAAGTGTGCGTTTGGTGATTTCTATAGGCATGAAGGATTTCTGTTCAAAAATGACAAACTATGTGTGCCTATTTGTTCTGTTCGTGAGTTGTTTGTTAGGGAAAGTCATGGTGGAGGTTTGATGGGTCACTTTGGAGTTCAAAAGACTTTAGATATTTTGCGTGAGCATTTTTATTGGCCTAAAATGAAGCTTGATGTGCAGTCTATTTGTGATAAATGTATTACATGTAGGCAAGCAAAATCTAAGGTTAAACCTCATGGATTGTACACCCCTTTACCTGTGCCCAATCAACCTTGGATTGATATATCTATGGACTTTGTTTTAGGATTGCCCAGGACTCAAAGTGGAAAGGATAGCATATTTGTTGTTGTTGATAGATTTAGTAAGATGGCTCACTTTATTGCATGTTCTAAAACCAATGATGCAACACATATTGCTGATTTGTTCTTCAAGGAAGTGGTTTGTTTGCATGGGTTACCAAAGACAATTGTCAGTGATAGAGATGTTAAGTTCTTAAGTCATTTTTGGCGCACTTTATGGAATAAATTAGGCACTAAACTCTTGTTTTCTACTGTTGCACATCCTCAAACTGAAGTAGTTAATAGGACACTCACTACATTGTTGCGTGCTATTATTCAAAAGAACTTAAGGTAATGGGAGAAGTGCTTGCCACATATTGAGTTTGCATATAATAGAACTGTTCATTCTACTTCTTCATATTCTCCTTTTGAGGTTGTTTATGGCTTTAACCCTTTAACTCCTTTAGATATTTTTCCTTTACCTGCTAATGAGCATGCTAATTTTGATGGAAAGAAAAAGACAGATTTTGTGATGGAATTGCATGCAAGGGTTCGAGATAACATTGAAATGAGGAATGAGCAATATGCCAAGCAAGCCAACAAGGGGCATTTGAAAGTTGTTTTCCAACCTGGAGATTGGGTTTGGGTGCACTTACGAAAGGAAAGGTTTCCTTCACAAAGGAAATCAAAATTGCAGCCTAGGGGAGATGGTCCTTTTCAAGTTTTGGAGAGAATCAATGATAATGCTTACAAACTAGATCTGCCAAGTGATTATGGTAATGTTAGTGCTACTTTTAATGTGGCTGATTTATCTTTGTTTGATGCAGGAGATTCGAGGACGAATCTTTTCGAGGAAGGGGGGAATAATGGAGATCAAGGTGCTAACCAATCTGAAGTTCGCAAGCAAGTTGATGATTTCAAATATTATGTAGATCCTCTGCATGGAATTGGTGGTCCAATGACTAGGGCAAGGACAAAGAGAATGAAAGAAGCTTTACAAGGTTTGATAATGGATGTTCAATATAAAGAAACTGCAAAACTTGAAGATTCCAAAGCTTCACCAAGAGTGGCTACATATCTATGTGTGCAAGGGTTAAATTTGGAAGATCAATAAGAGTGCACGAAAATTTGGTGGATGCTTTGAAGATTTTCTATCTTAAATAGGATTTGGAAGATTTTATATAATAAATTTCAGTAGCTTCCAAATATAATTTGTAATCTGATTTCCTTAGTGATTTAGGAGTTCTAGATTTTTTTTAATTTGCTTTCTTAATTATTTAGGGTTTTACTATTATAAATACCATTCATATAATACTTTGTAAGGGATATCAATTCAAAAGAATTATTCAGGAAAAGCCTTAGCTTTTGTTTTCTTGTGTTCTTGATTGAATGCATGAACTTGACTTATCAAAGTAGTGATCAACCTTTGTGGCATCTCTGAATTACGGTTTAAAGGCCTTAGTTTCCTTTAGGTTCTAATTCTGATATTTATTCAACTCGCTCTTTGTGTAATTAGGGTTTCTAATCCGTTGAGATTTGGGTTCCTAGGGCTGGTCGCCTAGAGGGTCCGTATCACAGAGTTTCTACTACCTTGTTGCAAAAATGCGTACCTCTGTCACTGATCATGGCCTTTGGTATTCCAAATCTATGGAATATATTGTCCTTGATAAATGTCACAACTGCTTTAAAATCATTCGTTCGAATAGCCTTAGCTTCAATCCATTTGGATACATAATCCACTGCAAGTAAGATGTAAGTATTTCCAAAAGATGAAGGAAAATGTGCCATTAAATCAATGCCCCATACATCAAAAAGTTCACAAACTTATATAGTCTTCAAAGGCATTTCATCTTTCTTGGATATATTACCAACTCTTTGACATTCATTGCAAGATTTAACAAAGTAATATGCATCTTTGTTAAGAGTAGGCCAATAAAATCCAGTTTCCATAATTTTTCTAGCAGTTCGTTTTGGTCCAAAATGACCTACACATTCAAAAGTATGACAAAAATTCAATATGGATTGAATTTCATTATTTGGAACACATCTGCATATGACATTGTCTGCGCAACTTTTGAATAGGTAGGGATCATCCCAAAGGTAATGTTTTGATTTATTTCTAATTTTATCCTTTTGAGGCTTAGATAAATTATTTGGAAATACTTTGGTAACAATATAATTAACCATATCAGCATACCAAGGTATAATTCCATGCAATGCATAAAGATGCTCATCAGGAAATAAATTAGAGATAGGAAATACTTCCCCTTCATATGCGAGTCGACTCAAATGATCAGCAACAAGATTCTCTGCTCATTTCTTATCTCGGATTTCAATGTCAAATTCCTGGAGTAAGAGAATCCATCTCAGTAGTCTTGGTTTAGACTCTTTCTTCTTTAGCAGGTACTTTACAGCTGCATGATCTGAATAAACAATTACTTTTGTTCCCAACAGATAAGATCTAAATTTTTCTAGAGCAAAAATAGCAGAGTAGAGTTCTTTCTCAGTTGTGGTATAATTGCATTGGGCATCATCAAGTAATTTAGATGCATAATATATCACATGAGAAACTTTATCTATTTTCTGAACTAGATCAGCTCCAACCGCTTTGTCACTAGCATCACACATTATTTCAAAAGGAAAATTCCAATTAGGGGGTTGAATGATAAGTGATGAAATCAATTTCTCTTTTAACAGTTTAAATGCATGTTTAAAACCTTTATCAAAATTGAATTTATGTTCTTTTTGTAATAGCTTGCATAAAGGTTGAACAGTTTTAGAGAAATCCTTAATAAACCTTCTATAGAATCCAACATGGCTTAAGAAAGATCTTACCTCTCTTACCGTAGAAGGATAAGGAATAGACTTAATCATATCAATCTTGGCTTTGTCAACAGCTAGTCCTTTTGGTGAAACTACGTGCCCTAAAACAATTCCTTGTTCTACCATAAAATGACACTTTTCATAATTGAGAACAAGGTTAGTTTCAACACACCGTTTAAGCACAAGTTCCAAATTTTTCTAAACATGAATCAAATGAATTTCCATAGACAGTAAAATCATCCATGAAAATTTCAATGATATTCGTGACAAAATCAGAAAATAAAGACATCATGCATATTTGAAAAGTAGCAGGTGGCTCAAGAAAGGATCAAACGTCCAAAGAAGACCTTATGTCATCTCCAGGTCAACCAAATTCAATCATATTTCGCCTCAAGAGTGTGAGAAAACAAGTTCTAGAGTGTCTAAATTAACCATGAATGTATCTAAGTTAAAAGTAAACACAACCTCATTCAAACTTGTCAAAAGTGTTTTCAAAAATCAAGAATTTTACTAAAAATAAGCCATGTCAATTCAAATTAATTATCACAAATCATCCATAAATGACAATTTTGACGTTTCACAAAAACTTGTAGAGTGTCAAAGATGCCTCATAATAAATAGAGAATTTTAAAGCACAAATAATATCGAAATTCTATCAATTAACATAAACTTGTACAATTTTCATCATAGGCATAACAAGCACACAAACATGCATAAAAACAAAACTTTTTTTTTTTACATAACAGTCAATAAAAAATAACATTAAAAACAAGACCCCCCACACTGGAACGAGACATTGTCCTCAATGTCACAACATAATCAAGACAAGAAAAACAACAAAAACAAACAAACAAATCCAAGAACAAGTAGAGAAAAAGAAGGATGTCACCCGAGGGAAGATCTAGGAAGGGAAGCTCGAAGTGCAAAGACTTGGTTTTCAATAAACACAAATCGCCCCTCAATGGCATTCAACTGTGCCTTCTGACGCACTTGGTTATCGAGAATCTTGGACTGATTCATATGCAGCTGATTCAATTGATCGAGAATCAAATCCTCATGAGAAATAGACAGACCAGCCGTAGATGTAGGCACATCCAGAATCTCGGGCTCTATCTCCTCATCATCATCGGAATCCTCTGAAGAAGAAGGCTCAATCACCAGCCTCTTAGAACTTGAACTCTTTGGTGGAATATGGCCTTGCTCCCGCTATGTTTGACAAACCCGAGGATGCATCCATTCACCCTGGTGATACTCGTAACCAAAAGACCATAAAAGGTCCAAGGAAACAACACGGGAAGATAAGATGCGCTCCCAACGAACTGTGTCAGCAATAGGTATCCTGAGATGCTCAAAATAACGAGAAAGTATCAAAACATATGGAAAAGTTTTCTTTTGAGATTTTTGTTTAGCAACTTCTCGCATATTAGCAATAAGTAAACGAGCCAAAGGAATACCAAATAATGTATCATCTAAGCCATTAGTTAAACGATAAAGAAAGATCTGAATAGCACATTTCATTATGGGATGATGACTTAGGTAAAACATTATGACCAAGAATATGCACAATAAGGCGTGGAAAAGCCTGAAGATCTTTAGCCATGAGCTTATACTTTTCACGGACTCTTCCAGTTTTTCTTTGGTACATGCCAAAAACAGAACATGCATCCTCAAAATTATAAGTTATATCAGTAAGAACTTGCTGCCAATGAAACTCAAGAAGAGGACCTTCGTTAGGAGAATTCAAAAAATTTGACCACGAAGGACATGTAATATCAACTAAATGACCCCGAACAAAAGAGATGATCCTGTTATCTTCACTATGTTTATTATCTATATTAGCATAGAATTCACAAATAAGTTAAGGATAATATTCCTGGCCCAAATTAAGAATACCTTCCAAGAGTTCGGAAAGTATCCTGAATATGAAAAACAGATTCCGCATCAGGGGCCAAGGGATGCTCAATTAACAAAGTGCGAGCCTTGTGAGATTCATACCAATTAGAATTATCTAGACTAGTAAAACGAGATTGATCAAATTGATCTCGAGAAGTTCTCCCACGTTTGACACCAAGATTCTTAGTTTTAGACATAATGTAAACAAGAAATCCAACAATGCAATGACAAAGAAACAAAGCTTAGAACAAAATTCAAACAATTCTAATACAAAATTTTAAACTTTTGAAAAGTTAAGGAAAACTGCCCTTTTTAAACCTGCGAATTTTGCACCACCAAGAGCACCAAGAAGGCCACCAGAATAACAACCCTAGAATGGAATCCACTAGCTTGATCGTGGGGTAGAAGAAGGTGTGCACAGTTTGTGGTAGATGGATGGTTTTTCTTTGCAGAGAAACGGACGCAGGAAGAGGAAGAGACGTGGCAAAGAAAAGGAGAAAAGAAAAGAAAAGAAGAAGAAAGAAAGAAAATAAGGAAAAAGGGTTTATATTATTGGTTTCACTTAATGAAATGACATAGTTTCATGGTTTTTACTTCTATTTTGGAATTTTTTTTGTTTTAAAAAAAATGGACCCGCCACTCTGCGGAAATTCCCACTTGGATGCGTGAAGAGAAGATTGATGCGTCCACTTGGACACATGCAGAAAACTAGGACGCGTCCACACTCAGTATTTTTCACGGAAGTGGCCGCGTGAAGTAGTTTGGAGTGTCTACTTGGACGCGGGAGAGGAACATCGCGTGTGCACTCTCAGTAGTTTTTGCAATCTGTTATTTCCACAATAGTTGGACTCTTAATGTATTGTTAGACCGGCCCTTACCTAGAAAAACAAATAATAGAAAACACTTAAATGTTAAAAAAAAAACAAAGAGGAAAAAGAAAAGTATACTCATTTGGGTTGACTCCCAATAAGTGTCTTTGTTTAACGTCCATGGCTCGACACAGTTCATGTTCATGCTTCCGAATAGGATGGTTGAAGAAACTTAATGACCTCTACCTCGTTATTGACAATTTCATCATAATAAAGCTTTAAGCGATGGCTATTGACTTTAAAAACTTACCCTGTATCAAGACTTTGAATTTTGACAGCTGCATGATAAAAAACATTTATAACTATAAAATGTCCTATCTATCTACTCATCAACTTTCCTGGAAAAAGTTTCAATATAGAATTGTACAATAAAACCTTGTCACCCCCGATTAAAACTCTTTTGAGCAATATATTTATCATGATAAATTCGTGTTTTCTCTTTACAAATTGAAGTTTTTTCATAAGCATCATTTATTAATTCTTCCAATTCTTGAATTTGTAATTTCCTATTGACTATAGCATCAGGAAAATTCAAATGAGTTTGCTTGATGGCCCTATAAGCTTTGTGTTCAAGTTCTACAGGAAGATGACATGCTTTAATAAACACCAATCTATATGGAGACATTCCAATAGGAGTCATATGCAGTTCTATATGCCCATAATGTATCTCCTAATCGTATACTCCAATCTTTCCGATTCGGATTGACTACATTTTCCAAAATTGATTTAATTTCCCTATTGGAAACCTCAGCTTGACCATTAGTTTGGGGATGATATGCAGTACAAACTCTGTAGGTTATATGGTATTTATCAAACAAAGCCCCAACTACCTTATTACAGAAATGCGTGCCTCTACACTAATAATTGCTTTCAGAACATCGAACTTGTTAAAAATATTATCCTTGACAAAAAAGACAACAACTTTAGCATCATTAGTTCTGGAGGCTTTAGCCTCAACCCACTTAGACACATAATCTACGACAAGCAAAATATAGTTATTACCTTGGGACAAAGGAAAATGACCCATGAAATCAATACCCCATACATCAAAAATTTCTGTTACCAAGATAGACTGGAAGGGCATTTCATGCTTCTTAGTTATTTTCCCAATTCTTTGGCATTCATTACATTGCTTACAGAATAAATATGCATCATTGTTTAAACTAGGCCAATAGAAACCACATTCAAGAACTTTATGAGCCGTCCTTCGAGGACCAAAATGACCCCCACACTCATAGGCATGACAAAAAGTTAGAATAGAATGAATTTCAGTCCTTGGTACACACCTACGAATAATATTATCAGAACATATCTTAAACAAATACGGATAATCCCAAAGATAGTATTTGGCATCACTTTTAATTTTGTCCTACTGAGCTCTAAGGAGTTCTTAGGCAATTCCTTTGTGACCAGATAATTCACTATATCAGCATACCAAGGTAAACTACCATGCAAAGTATATAAATGCTCATTAGGAAATAATTCAGTTATAGGAAATACCTCACCATCGTAAGTAAGCCTACTGAGGTGGTCAGCCTCATAATTTTCAGCTCCTTTCTTGTCACGAATTTCGATGTCAAATTCCTGGAGTAACAAGATCCATCTTAATAACCTGGGTTTGGACTCTTTCTTCTTCAAAAGATGCTGTAGAGCTGCATGATTAGAGAAAACTATGACTTTTGTTAGCAGATACGAACGAAATTTTTCCAAAGCAAAGATTAGATAGCATAGAGTTCCTTTTCAGTGGTTGTATAATTACATTGTGCATCATCAAGTGTTTTAGAAGCATAGTAAATAACATGAGGAACTTTATCTACTCTTTGTCATAATACTGCACCAATTGCACGATCACTAGCATCACACATGATTTCAGAAGGTAGATTCCAATCAGGAGCTTGAATGATGGGGGCAGAAATTAATTTCTCTTTTAAAGTTTCAAAGGCATTCTTACAACCATCATTGAAATTAAAAGACACATCTTTTTGCAATAGCATGCACAAGGGTTGAGAAATCTTTGAAAAGTCTTTAATAAACCTTCTATAAAAACCTGCATAGCCTAAGAAAGCTCTTATCTCTCGTACATTATAAGGATAAGGAAGAGATTTTACCATATCAATTTCGGCTTTGTCTACTTGAAGACCTTTTGATGATACCACATGTCCCAGTACCATACCTTGCTCAACCATGAAATGACTCTTTTCATAATTTAATACAAGGTTAGAATCAATGCACCTCTTAAGAATAAGTTCTAGATTCTCCAAACATTCATCAAAAGAATCTCCATACACAGTAAAGTCATCCATGAAGATCTCAATTATGTTAGTCACATAATCAGAGAAAATAGACATCATGCATCTTTAAAAAGTAGCGGGAGCATTACATAACCCAAAAGGCATACGCCTATATGCATAGGTTCCAAAAGGACATGTGAATGTGGTTTTATCTTGATCCTCAGGGGCAATTGCAATTTGAAAATAACCAGAAAAATCATCAAGAAAATAATAGTTAGATCTACCCGATAAACGTTCAAGCATTTGATCCATTAAGGGAAGGGGAAAATGATATTTTCTAGTAGCTAAGTTCAATTTTCGGTAATCAATGCAAGCACGCCAACCATTTTGAACTCTTGTAGGTACTTTTTCTCCTTCCTTATTTTCAATGACAGTAATTCCAATTTTTTTAGGAACTACATGAACTGGGCTAACTCATTGGGAATCAATAGTAGGGAATATTATACCAGCATCTAATAATTTCAATATTTCTTTTTTAACAACATCCATCATAGGAGGGTTTAATCTCTTTTGTGATTCCCTAGTTGTACGAGTGCTATCTTCTAATAAAATCCGATGCATGCATGTAGAAGTTATATTAGCTAATGTTCAACCTATGACAGTTCTATGTTCCCTTAAAACAACAATTAACCTTTCTTCCTGTTTGGAAGTAAGATTATTAACAATTATAACAGGCAATTCTTCTCTATTACCTAAATATGCATATTTCAAGTGTGAAGGCAGAGGTTTTAGCTCAAGGGAAGGTGGACATATAACAGATGGAAGCATCTTATCATGAAAAGTGGGTAAGGTAATCGTAGATTCTATTTTTGGACATGCAGACAATTCTTTAAGAGCCATTTTTAAATCATGATCACATTCTACAGATAATTTGTCAAATTCATGCTCATCAATACTTATGCTCATAATCGTTTGCATCATGCAACATAACTCAAATTATAAACATCTTGTACAAGAGGATCAATTATGTCAACTACAGAGACTGAAAAAAATTCATCACATGGATATTTCATGGCATCAAAGATATTAAATGATATGATTTCCCCATCAAATTCCATTGACAATGTTCCTTCATTAACATCAATTTTAGTTTTTGCGGTTTTTAAAAACGGACTTCCAAGTAGAATTGGGGAATGAGATGTAGATGAATTATTTCTCTCTTCAGTTTTCAAAATATAAAAATCTGCGGGAAATATCAAATTATTTACCTTAACCAAAACATCATCAATTACCCCTTTTCGATATGCAATGGATCTATCAGCTAATTGCCCAATAACTCTAGTAGATTTTAATGGTCCAAGATTTAATGAAGCATAGATAGAATATGACATAACATTGATAGATGCTCCTAAATCTAACATACATCCTGAGATCATTTTATCACCAATAATACAAGGGATAGCAAACATACCTGGGTCCTTTTTCTTGGGTGGAAGTTTCTGTTGAAGGACTGCAGAAACAGACTCCTCTACACTTACATTTTCATTCCCATTTAGCTTCTTTTTATTAGTGCATAATTCTTTGAGAAATTTAGCATAACGAGGAATTTGACGGATAGCATCAATGAGGGGAATGTTTACCTCAACTTTCTTGAATACATCTAGAACATCTTTCTCATCGTTTTCTTTTCGGTTCTTAGCTAGCCTTAAAGGAAAAGGGGGCGATGTTTTAGAATAAGAAGAAGGTTCAAGTTTTGGAGGTGCACTATCACTAGTTATGTTTGGACCCTGGTTAGAGTTAATCTCTAATTCTTTCTTAGCATCTTGCAATTGTTTAGGTTCAACTAACTCCTTTCCACTCCGCAGGATAACAACATTGGCATTTTCTCAAGGGTTTATAGGTTGAGCAGGAAGCTTTGTGAACAAATGAGACTTAATTTGACTAACTTCGGAGGCCAATTGTCCGACTTGATTTTCAAGATTCTGTATACTGGATTTGGTCTCCTTCTGAAAAGTCATTGTATTAGAAGCAATTGATTTAACCATATCTTCTAAAGGTATACCTTGAGGTTGAGCTTGATGAGTTGGTTGATTTAATGGTTGAACAGGAAGAATACCATATGGATGTTGATTCTGGAAATTATTTGGTTTGGTACCTTGATTCCCCCACCTAAAATTTAGATGATCCTTCTATCCCTCATTATAGGTATTAGAATAAGGATTATATCTTCTTTATTGATTCTGAAAATTTCCCACAGCATGAACTTGTTCATCTTCAAAAAGTGTAGGGCAACTGTCCGTATGATGTTCAATACTTGAACAAAATCCACACATCTTAACTTGTGGATTCATTTGTTTTCCCATCATCTGTCTAACCATGTTAGTAAGATTTTTAACTTGTAATTCAAGATTTGAAGAACTTACCTCATTTACCTTCCTAGGAGTTTCGTTCATCGTGTTGAATGATTGGGCGTTATCTACCATATTAGCAATCAAATCTCTTGCTTCTTCAGGTGATTGATCCATAAAAACTCCACCACTAGTTGCATCAACTGCGGTCCTATGAGTAGGAACCATTCTTTCATAGAAATACTGGATAAGTAAATGATCTGGAATTTGATGATTAGGACAACTAGCAATCAATCTTTTAAATCTCTCCCAATAGTCATATAATGATTCCCCAAAGCCTTGGCGTATTCCACTAATTTCCTTCCTAATGTTTGAGATCTTAGAAGCAGGAAAATACTTTCTTAGAAAGATCTTTTCCATCTCAGTCCATTCAGTTATTGACCCCGAAGGTAGTTCATAAATCCAATCTTTAGCATTACCTTGCAGACTAAATGGAAAAACTCGTAGTTTAATAATCTCATCAGTGATATTAGATGGTTTCAAATTAGTGCAATGCGTATGAAATTCCTAAAGAAATCTATATGGATTATCCCCGGGCATGCCATGGAAAGTAGGAATATTTTGCACAAAACCAGTGTGAATTTTAAAATTTTCATTAACTTCAGGAAAAACAATGCAAAGTGGTTGATTGCTAATAGTAGGTGCAACTAATTCCCTCAAAGTCCTCCTAACCACCATATTATTATTATTATTAGCTAAGGAATGATATCACCGATGCCTCATTGTAAATTGGAATGATTAATGGTCTCTATGCTCGTATCTCCTTCGTTATTGTCCACAAGATTTGAAAATTCTGATTCCTTCGGGATTTCACCAAGAGTCTTTCCACTACGAAGGAGCATAAAACAATTCCAAACTGTACTTTGTCACCAAAGGAATAAAACTTGAAAACAAAGGACAAGAATTAGTAAACTTGATCTTAAATTTTTTTTTCAAACAAGTTCCCCGGCAACGGCCCCTTTACTAAATCATTAGTGTTCTTGAGCAATCTAAATAAACAAATTACTCAATGAGGTGTTTATGCTTCAAATTGATATATTTTCACATTATGGTGATATCTATCAAACTCTCTATCTCTTATTATTGATTGTAATTGTATCAAGGTTGTAAGTAGCATAAACCCTAAGTGTTAAGGTGAGTCTTGTGTAGGTTGTTTTGTATTCAAGGTTTATTTGTATAACCTTTGGGTGAACCTTGAATTGAATTGAATTGTGAGGATTCACTAAGGAAAGTGGTGAGATTATTGTATAATCAAGATTGTGTAGTAAAACTTAAGGGTTGAGTGAGCCTTGATTGGTTGAGAGATTATTGGTAAAACCCTAAGGTGAATTGGGTGAGCATTTTTTTTTGTAATCTCATTTATTTGATTAGTGAAGGGATTTGGTAAAATCATTGAGTAGGTTAAAAAAGAAAAATCGAATAAAAACCTAATTCACCCCCCCCTCTTAGGTTATTCAAAACATTTTTTCAAAATGAGTTGATTGGAATTTTGGGTTGAATGATTGAGATTCTGTGCGGTCGACCACATCGTTCATCCTATCGATCGCACATTCAGAGCATCGTCCACAGAGTGTTCATAGCACTCTGGTATACTTGTGGATGATGGTGCGAATGACCAGCTGTTAGTGTGGTCGACCGCATGACTCATAAGTGGGATTTTAACAATTATTTTTATTACAATTATAACACATATAAATACCCAATTGCTTGAAAAACTCAATATAACAATTTTTTGAGCAAATTTTGATACACATTCTTTATAGAAAATCTTAGAAACATTCTTAAACCCTTTCTAAACAATTACATTGTGAGAATCATTCAAGAAGGATTTCATACATTTAAAAGTGTTCTTGACCAATCTTGTGAAGTAATTACTCAAAGAGATCATTGAACTACATTTTGATATATCTTTACAATTAAGGTGATATCTGTATCAACTCATCTTTATTCAATTCTTGTAAACTTATTTAAGGTTCCATTTAGCTTAAAACTAAGGGTTAGAGTGAACCTTGAATTGAAGATAATTGTGATTATCTTGTTTGTGTATATTTCATTAATTATTGTATCGAAGATTGTAGTAGAATCAAGGTTGTGTTGTAAAACTCCAAGAGTTGAGTGAACCTTGTGTGGGTGAGAGGTTTTGTGTAAAACTCTAAGGTAAATTGGGTAAGCCTATTTTGTAATCTCTAATATTTGATTAGTAAAAGGTTTTATGAAATCCTTAAGTAGATAACTCAAGATAATGTATTAGGTTTTGTTGGACAAACCGAACCACTATAAATCATTGTGTTCCTTGTTGTATTTCTGCATTTTACTTGAACACATTGTTACATACACGTTTGCCCCCCAAGTGTTTGATTTATTTTGTCTTAGAAGTGCATAATCGAATTAGGTTGCAAAAATGGAATAAAACCTAATTTACCCCCTTTTAGGTTTTCAGTTATAATAGTTGCATGATTTATTTAATACAAAACACGCAACTCATTGAAAATAATGTTTTTAAATATGCAAATCAAGAATCAAATGAGTTTAACCACTTGACTCATTACTCGTATCACCCTCCACACTTAGAGATTACATTGCCATCAATGTAAAAAACATACAAAGTTTAAAAATAAAATGAAAAATTACATACAATGATGTGTTTCAAGAGTATTAAGAAGTGTGCAGTACTTATTATCTAGACATCATTTATACATATTTAAAATTTCACATCATAAACAATTATTTAAAAGGGAAATTCATCCAATAGTTCCTTAATCATAGGTGCAGACACAATAATTCTATGTACAATTAGAGATAGAAGCTTATGTATAACAACTATGTCAAAAAATATTTACAAATCATAAAAATAATTGACGAGTCTGTCGTGTGACTATCAAATTTAACTTTTCATACTCCTATATAGATAAGACAAATAAGGATCGTATCCACAGAAATTTGTAAAAAAATTCTTAAATTCAAATTTATTAATCAAATATTAAATTTTGGAGGAGTTTTAAAATTATATAAAGACAAAACTACATTAAACAAACTTAAAAGAAATAAAATTAATTTTATTTTTAAAAAAAAAAATTATATAAAGGATTTTTAATGAAAAAAATTAACAAAAGACGTTAGCAAAGAACTTGTATCAAATTATTAATTTAATGGGATAAATAATTGATATAGAACTTATTGAGTAGTTGATTTTAGAATCTCGATAAGCTTAGACAGATTCATATCCTTAATAATTAGATTAATCCTAATCAGCTCAGACAAATTAATTTTTAATTCAATTAAATATCACTACCAACCATCGTGAATAGAATATTTAATTAAATTACATTAAGTTTATAAGGCATCACCAACATTAAATTATATATAATAATGAGTTTCAATTAAACATAATTTAAATCATATAATTCTCTATTAAATTAATTAAGCCAAGAGCTGCAACTTAATTAAATTTACAGATGCTACTATGATTATCAATGAAAGACTAATAATCCTAGCTAATTAATCATGTAATTAAAAATAATTTCTAATTAATTAAACATGATTATTATAATAACAACTAGAATTATATAAATACTCAAATTATTAAATAACATGGCTAAAATAATTAAACAAATTTGGACAATTAAACATGCAAAATAAAAGAAATGGTTACACAATTATATATTTACAAAATTACAAATATTAAAGAAAACATAAATTTTGAGGTTTTATCGGCAATAAGAAGTAAAAATAAGGAGATTTTAACTCCCACAATAAAAAGTACAAAAGAATAAAATATGAAGATATTACTCTCCACATTTATGGAATTTAAAATACGAAAAGTAAATTTGGCGATTTTACTCACCAATAGTACAATAAAATAAATGACAGAAAATAAAAATAAAAATAAAAATTAAATTAAAAAATTAAATAACAGAAAAGTAAAAGTTAAAAGTTAGAAGTTAGAAATTAAAAAGTTAGTAGTTAAAAGTTAGAAGTTATAGCGGTAAAACTGATCATTGTTTAAATTAATTTAGTCCTGGTCCAAAATAAACTCTAGTGTTCTATGCAACGGTAATTATCTCAAAATCTCATTAATTAATAACTTTAATAAATGTTCTTGCTAACGATAATTAAACTACTCATAATACATGACTCAAACTACTTTTCTTAGATTTCTTCTGGTAGTAGTTCCTCGGTATTCTTGAAATCTTATCAAAAAACCTTCTAAAATAAATTCTAAAAATTTTTAAAAATACTTAAGATCTATTACAAAATATTGGTAAGAAAATTTGACAGAGTTTTTGGCTGTAGAAGGTTGTACAAAGATAGTAAATTTCATGCCCAATTTATAGAAATTTACAGGGGCAAATTTGGAATAAAAATAAATAGAATATGACAAAATAAAAGTAGTGTGGGATAAAGTGGAGTTTCTGGAAAGTTGGGGCAAAACGCGTGAAGTGGAGAAAGTTGCATCAGTAGCCATGTGTTGCCATCTGATTGGTCCATACCACGTGTCGCCATCTGATTGGCCCGACGTTTAACAGATGGATCACTATCCGTTTTGCACGTGTTGGCATGTGTCTCGTTATTGCCAAAGGTGAGATGCGTCCAGATTCAGCCATATCGCCATCCTCTACGAGTGACATGTGTCGCCATTTGTTTCTCGCATCTGTGAAAGACGACATCTACGTATCGTTCTCTGATTTGCTCTATGTGTTGATGCAGCGATTAACGTGACGCTCCTTATTACAAAAACACAATAAATATCTAAAAACACTACAAACAAAAAATATTAGTAGGAAATGTAAAACATAACTTAAATGAAATTAAACACATATAACATAATAAAATTAGATAAAAATACATCTATTTTTTTATTTTATCAAATTCTCTCACATTAAACCTTTGTTTGATCTCAAACAAAAACACAGAAAATAAACAAATAAAAATAACTTCATAATATGAAAATATAATAATAAAGTATTAAAATTATTTCAAACTACTTTTACAATAAACCCTTTCCTATTTTACAGAACAATGTGCACTTGTGTTAGAATATTATTAACAACTTAACATATGTGTTCAAATTTAACAAAATGTGATTTTAAAAACATAAAACCCATGATAATTTTTTTTATAGGAAAATGACATGTATTATGAAAAGATAATAATATAAATCTATTTGTAATCAAAATACACTCTAATTTCTTAATACATCAATAGGCTTGAAAATCCACATTCCTTCCACTTATTGATTAGGATTTGATCAATTTGAGTCAAATAGGACTTTATAACTTGTAATGTAAGGCTTGGAAATTGACTACAAACGAAAGATAAATATATATACAAAATTTATCAAGAGTTTGATATAAGAATAAAACTTTCAAAACAAATCATCTTCTTGAAAATGTAATATCCATGAATTCTCTTCATCATTTTTTTTTCTCTTTTTTCACATTTTTTTTGCAAGAATATCTACAAACCCTTTTTTTTATTTTTACACAATATCTCATAATCCTTTTACAACTTCTCATGACAACATAAATCATATAAATACATTTTCATGTATTTATTTAGGTAGAAAATTAATAAACGATGCTAATAACAAGGAAAATTAAATGGTAATACACCATTTGTACATTAGGCTCAAAATAGGATCAAGAGATATATTTTGAGTATTGGTAAACTTAGAAAGGCTCAATCGCACAAAGAAGGCCTTATATCATCCCCAAATCAACCAAAATCATTATATTTGTCTCAAGAATGTGGAAAGAAAAGTTCTAGAGTATTTAGATTGATTAGTAAATGCATTAAAATCACGCAGATTAATTAGTCAAAATAATAATATTTTTAAGATTCGGGTTTCATAATAAAAAGATTTAGCTACATAAAGTCATGTAAGAATATTTTAGTCAAATTGAAAAAATATTCTTGTGAATTTCAAAAAAAATTAAATAGAAAAGGTATAATCATAAAAGATTTGAAAATTTTTAATACAAAATTACATAATATTAAAATAATATATTTACAAAATATTAAGAACAATGATTCATCCCCTACACTGGAAAATTATACTGTCTTCCATGTAAAAACACACAAAAACAAAATTACCAAAAAAAAAAAATATGATTCACAAAACAGATAATATAATGATGTGTTTCAGGAGACACATTGCTCCTTATTCTACCATCATTTACTTATTTTAAATCCCAACAATTTAAAAGCATCGGAAGGATATAATAAAGTATTAATTAAGAAAAATTGATAATTACCAAAAAAGAAATTGAAAAACCTAAGAGGGGGGGGGGTGAATTAGGTTTTAACCGATTTTTCCTCTTTAAATTAAACAAGCTTTCTAAGATAACAAATATCAAACACTTGGTGTTCAACCAAAGTATGAAAAGATGAGTTCAAGAAAAGAAGCAATGAACACAAAGATTTATAGTGGTTCGGTTTATCCAACAAAACCTAATCCACTACCTTGAGCTATCTACTCAAGGATTTCACAAAACCTTTCACTAATATAGTAAGAGAGAATACAATAGAGGCTCACCCAATTCCCTTAGGGTTTTACAACATAAACCTCTTAACCAACCAAGGTTCACTCAACACTTTGAGTTTTACAATATAACCTTGTCTACACACCTTTCTCTATTACAACAATTAATGAAAAAGAAGCTCTTAACACAAACACAGTTTTCTATGGTTCAAGGCTCACTCTAACCCTTAGAGTTTTAAGCTCAATGCAACCTTGAACAAATCAATCAAGATATGAATAAGAAGAGTTTGATATATGAAATCACCTTAATGTGAAGATATATCAATGTAAAGCATAAATACCTCTTTGAGTAATGTTTTCTTGTAAGTTGCTCAAGAACCCCAATGATTTTGTATAAATCTCACTTTGATGAATTTCACAATATGAATGTTAAGATTTGGTTTCAAAATAATCTCCAGAGGTTCTATGAAGTGTTAGGATCAGATTTTTGCTCAAAAAGTAATTGATATGAGTTGTTTAAACGATTGGGTATTTATATGTATGCACCAACGGTCATAAAAATGGCTGTTTGAATCCCACTCAGGAGAAGTGCGGTCGACCGCAAATCAAGAGGGTCGTCCGTACCATCATCCGCAAATGTTCCAGAGAACTCTGGACAGCCTGCGGACGATGAGCTCAGAAGTCCGGTCGACCGCATGATTTGTGGTCGTCCACACTTTTGTCAGGTCGACCACAAATGCATTAAAACTATGCAGAACAAGTTCCCAAACAACTCTAAGAGTTTGCAAACTATATTTTATGAATTTTGAAGTATGTGCATGTATTTTGAAAATCATTTCAAATACCCAACTCATGTTTTATCTAAATGAAATGCATTTTGAAAATCATTTCACTCTTATTGAGCAACCTATAGAACTCATTACTCAAAGGGATAGACCTAGAGATAACCAAAGATAAATAAAGAATTAAAGCTACACCTCTAGATCCTATCTAATCCAGAAACGCTTATCTTCAAGGCTTGACATCAAAAGCTCTTTCCTGAAGATTTGAAACTTTGATCTTGCAAGGATTAGATATATGAATCCTAAAAGATCATCACTAATACAATAAAGCCATTAGTCCTTATCAATGTTTGTCATTTAATCAAATTAAGATATTAAAAGCTTTAAGGCTTTCAATCTCCCCCTTTTTGATGATGACAAATATTGATGCAATGTGATGAATATAACAATTAAGTGCAAGGATTCAAAGTAAGGAAGAGTTTATATAATATGTAATAAAATTATTAAAAATGCTCCCCCTTACAATATGCTAGGTTTTGTAAAAATTTTGACAGAGTTTCCTTTATAACTCTTATAAAAAAAAATTTTGCAACATAAACTCAACAATGCAAAAGAGATGAGATAACACATAAAATCGCACATAAGGCCAACCCGGCCACCAACACACAATTCCCATTCTCCTTCAATCTCAATATAGCATAAACTTAGAAATATATAACCTTTAAACCAAGGATAGCCATACTTAACCTTTTAGAGCTATTTCTCCTTTCTCTTGATTTTGATGAGTTTGAGCATTTAAGTTCATCTCAGAAATTCCTGAAACAAAAAAGTTAGTTTCACGACATTTATATATTGCAATCAACAGTAGTTTTTCTCCCCCTTTTGTCATCATTCAAAAAGAATGGATAGAAAGGATAGAACTAAGTTAATTAAACAATAAGATCCCTCAACTACCAAGGAGTCATCATGGGGAAAAATATATAAAAATAGAGTCAAGAATACAAACAAGAGATAAGTTGTCTGGATAAAACAAAAGTACAATAAGTGCAGAAAAACACTATCTCCTAGGTCGTCGCATATAAACTTTTGCTGTGGAAGAGGATGGTCCAGTAGGCTGCTCATCAGGCGGGGGGCATATCATGTGAAGGTGGTGGTGTAGAAACGTCAACCTGAATGCCATGTAGTGCCTCTAGATGAAATTTGATGTTGATGATCTCAATGCTATGGTACTCCACCCTTGATGCCAGGTCGTCGATCTTGGAGTGAAGTGTCTTGAAATGATTGTCAAATGTGCTAAACATGGAGCCAATCTGAGAAGAGATTTCTTCCAGGGCACCCCAAATGGCAGGTTTTGGAGTGGATACATCTTCCTCTCCAACTTTTTCTTTACCTTTTGCCCTCTTCAAATCTGGAGCCTCAAGAGGAACATCTTCTTCCTCATCTAGATGAAGTGATCTTTTCACTCCTTGTGAGTCTTCACCTTCGCCAGAAAGGTCGTCTTCATGAAGAATTATCGGTGGTTCTTTTCCCATCAACCTTGCTGTCTCCTTTGTTGCCACAATGATCTCTTCCGAAGTCATATTTTTCTTCAAATCCCATGTACCATTGAGACATAACGCTTGCATTCTTTTAAAAGAAGCAAAGTTGAACTTAGGCACATGTTTTGTCCCCTTCAGTTCTGGAAATGGGACGTTGAAATGGCGGAAAACTTTGGTTAATAACCGTCCATAGGGTAAGCTTTTCGGAACACCTTTGCCCTTCTCAATGGTAGCCATCATGTAGTGTACCATAATGTAACCAAAATCCACCCGGATTCTCTTCACCAACAAATACATAAGAAACATATGCATAAACGTGACAGTAGTTTTATGGCCTTCAGTGGGGATGAAGATGTTAGTGCACATATGATGAAGAATTCGATGTTCAAAACTAAACACATTGGCCTCTCTCTTGACTAAGTTTACAAAAGAGTTTCCTTTAGTGAAGATCTTCTCAAAACCCTCAGCAGAAAAATCCTTATGATTTATTCTGTGATGAGTATTAAAATACTCAATCCCATCTATAGGTATCTCTAAGATTTCATCTAAACCAATGGAAGTAAATTTTATATCTATCCCATTGACCCTTGAAACAAAAAGAGTCCTTATAGTTATCTCTCCCTTCTTTTCTAATACCTCTTCAAGATTAGCATAAAACTGATATACAAGATCAGTATACAAGGATTCTTTATGATCAATTATATTATCCCATCCTTGCCAAGCCATATAGGTAAGAATTCTATCAAAGGGAAATTCATACCTATCAATGGTGCTCCCAGAAATTACTTGGCGATTTTTGAGGTAATCATTGTAACGATCCTCATGATGCTTGCTCCTGAAGAGTTGAGAAGAAGCTTGCATGGTTCTCTTCTTCTTTGGAACATCTTGAACCATTTGTGTTTTCCCCTTGTCACTTTGAGTTTTTGCCATTTCTAGGGTTTTCAAATGCAGCAAACAAGGATATGTAGGATGAATGTATGAATTGGGGAAGAAATGAAGTGTATTTATGGTGGATTGTTCGTGGGTTATGAGAGTTTGAAGAGTTGCGGCTGATAAATGAAGAGGTGGGGATGATTGGAAGATGAAAAGTTGCGTCCGAAAGAGGCATATTTGTAACGGTCTACAGATGTGCGGTCGACCGGATCGTCGTCCGCAGTATCGTCCGCACCTTGATTTTTGTTACTCGGGAACATTTTCGGTCGATAAATTTAATCTGCGGTCGACCGGAAGTTTTAATTTGAGTCGTCCGCAAATTTTCTGGAACATTTTCGGTCGATGTGTTTAATCTGCGGTCGACCGGACGATTTGATAAGTGTATCGTCCGCACGTCCACTGGAACCTCTCCGGTCGATACTTTGAATCTGCGGTCGACCGGTCATCCTGTTATGATCATTCTCAAGTCCACTGTCTGTTCTGTGGATGATTATTTTCTAGCTTGCGGTCGACCGCACCTGCCAATGGTGTTATCCAAAACAATGCACAAAAGCATATATTTGACAGACTTCATAAAAACGCACAAGTTAGAAATCAAACGTACCAATACCCAAAAGTTTTCTAAGTAAACAAAACCTTTTCTCAGCCAAAGGCTTTGTGAAAATATCAGCTAATTGATCATCCGTAGGAACAAACTCAAGAACAATATCACCTTTTAAAACATGATCACGTAAAAAATGATGTTTAATATCTATATGCTTAGTTTTTGCATGTTGTATAGGATTCTTTGTCAGATTTATGGCACTAGTATTATCGCAGTTGATAGTGGTACAATCAAAGTTCAAGCCATAATCTTGCAAGGTGGTTTTCATCCATAAAACTGTGCACAACAACTACCAGCAGAAATGTATTCAGCTTCAGTGGTAGAGAGAGAGACACAAGCTTGTTTCTTACTATACCAAGAAACTAAAGAGTAACCAAGAAATTGACAGTGACCACTAGTACTCTTACGTTCTACTCTACAACCTGCATAATCTGCATCAGTAAATGCTACTAGCTCAAAAGACATAGATTTAGGATACCACAAACCAAAATCTATCGTCCCCTTTAAGTATCTAAGAATACGTTTCACAGCAATCAAAATGAGATTCTCTAGGAGATGATTGAAATCTAGCACATAGACAAACAGAGAACATAATATCAGGTCTACTAGCAGTTAAATACAAAAGACTACCAATCATTCCTCTGTATATAGTTTGTCAATCATCTTACCATTCTCGTCTTTGTCTATTTAATAGATGTGGCCATAGGAGTATCAATCTCCTTTGAATCAGCCATTCCAAACCTCTTCAGTAATTCTTTGTGTACTTGGCTTGGTTAATGAAAGTACCTTCCTTTGCTTGCTTAATTTGTAATCCAAGGAAAAATGACAACTCACCCATCATGCTCATTTCAAATTCATCCTGCATTATCTTAGAGAAATCTTTGCACATATTTTCATTAGTAGCTCCGAAAATAATATCATCAACATATATTTGAACAATCAAAATATCATGAGCTTTATTTTTAATAAAGAGTAGTATCAACTATACCTCTAGAAAAACCTTTCAATAAGAAAATTGCTGAGTCTATCATACCAAGCTCTGGTGCTTGCTTTAAACCATATAAGGCTTTGGAGAGCTTGTACACATGATTTACATATGATTCATGAATAAAACCAGGAGGTTGTTCAACATACACTTCTCTCTTGAATGACACCATTAAGAAAGCACTTTGACATCCATTTGAAATAATTTAAAACCTTTAAAGGAAGCAAATGCAAGTAACATTCTAATGGACTCTAATCTAGCCACTGGAGCAAAGGTCTCATCATAATCAATACCTTCTTCCTGATTATATCCTTGAGCAACAAGTCTAGCCTTATTTCTAGTTACAATACCATGTTCATCAAGTTTATTTCTAAAGACCCATTTTGTACCAATAATAGTAAGATTTGAAGGTCTAGGTACAAGTTCCCATACTTTGCTCCTTTCAATTGATTTAACTCATCTTGCATGGCAAATCCAAAAATCATCATTAAGAGCTTCATCATCAATGTTCCTAGGTTCTAAATGAGATAAAAATGCAAATCATCAACAAATTTGTAAAAATCTTCTAGTTCTTACCCTTTCATTTGGATCACCAATGATTTGATCCTTTGGATGGTTGTGAACATATTTCCATTCTTTTGGAAGATCATCCTTTGTTCCTTCTTCAAGTGAGATAGATTCTTGATTTTCAAGGACTTCTCTATTCTCATCCTTTGATGTTGAAGGATTTTCATTTTTTGAGCAGCATCCTTATTTATTGACTTCAAAGGTATTTCTTGAATATCACCTTCAATCCATTTCTTTCTTGGCAATAGATGTTAGATTCATCAAAAACAACATGAATACTTCTTCAATAATCATAGTTCTCTTATTATACACACGATAAGCTTTTCTTATTGAAGAATAGCCAAGAAATATCCTTCATCGGATTTCTTATCAAACTTACCAAGATTGTCTTTGACGTTTAAAACAAAACATTTACAACCAAGACCTTGAAGTAAGAATAGAAGGATTTTGCCAAACATAAGTTCATAGGGGTTTTCTTCACAAGGGGTCTAAGAAGCACTCTATTTATATATAGCAAGAGGTGTTTACAGCTTCAGCCCAAAAATACTTTGGCAAATTATTTTCACATAGCATAGAACGGGCCATTTCCTGTAACGTACGATTTTTCCTCTCAACGACACCATTTTGTTGAGGTTTTAGCAACAGAAAAATTGTGAGAAATTCCATTCTCATCACACAGTTTAGTGAAGTTAATATTGCAAAATTCTCTACCATTATCACTTCTAATGGATGAGTTTGCAACCTATGGTGTTTTGTACTTGTTTAAAAAGCTTGACAAAACTCCAAAAGCTTCATCTTTGCCCAACAAGAATAATACCCAAGTAAATCTAGAGAGTCATCAACTCACATAAGCATACAATTTTCCACCAAGGCTCATTGTCCTCATAGGACCAAATAAATCCATATGAACAAGTTCAAGAGGTTTTGAAGTTGAAACAATCTTCTTAGTTTTAAAAGAACTCTTGACTGTTTACATATTGACACGCATCACAAACACGATCTTTTCAAAATGAATGGCAGGCAATCCTCTAACATATTCATGTTAGATAAGTTATGCAAAGTATCCATGCTCACATGTCCTAACCTACGATGCCAAAGATAGAGCATCATCATCTTTCAAGCAAGACATTTAACATCTTGGTCAACTAATCATCAAAGTAAGATCATACATATTTCCATTTCTATTTTCCAACAAAACAGTTTTGTTAGAGCAATCATTATAATTAAACATGAATCCTTCTTGAAAATAACCTTATAACCATTATCACATAATTGACTAATACTAAGCAAATTATATTTGAGATTATCAATAAGAAGAACATCTTTAATAAGGAGAAGTACTTTTACCAACATTGCCAATGCCAATGATTTTCCCTTCTTTTTTTCATCACCGAAAGTCACAAATCCTTCATCTCTTGGTTTGACATCATTAAGTATGGATGCATTTCCAGTCATGTGTCTTGAGCATCCACTGTCAAGAAACCATTTGTTCTCCTTTGTTTCAATTGAAAACATACCTACACCAAAGATGTTAATAAGCCTTTTGGTACCCAAATTCTCTTGGGTCCATTGGGGTTAGTTCTTTTAATTACCCAAGTGCTTTTAGCACCATTCTCAATCTTTTTCTTCCTAACATACCATCTAGTCACTTTATGACCATTTTTACCACACAATAAGTACAACATATTTTGAAGAAGTATAGACATGTGAATAGGATATGCTGAGATTCTCTCTATTATGTGTATGTGACACCTGTGAGTGAGATAAACTCTCATTGTGTGTGGCATTATTATACTATCATCAACCAAGACCTCTCTTATCATGAGTGAGTCTTTGCATACCAAGTAGTTTGTTCAAATGTCCCTACCACATGTAAGTTTTT